>APFE031253463.1:0-47580 GCA_000404065.3 Pinus taeda | reverse complement strand
ACCTTATATGTTGCAGTCAGTTACGACGACATTCTATATGCTGACACCTGAGTTTTCAGTGCAGTACCATCCTTATCCATCATGTTCAGTCGGTACCTTTTGGGATCAGTCTTGGATATCAGTGATCCGTTGTATCTTCCAGCATCATTGACAGTTTATATGTGATATTCAGACATGTACTTGTTCGACTATGATCAGATGATCCATTATGTATTTTACAGTCATTTATACTTGTATACTTAGTGGATCCGCTTGTACTTGATATGCGGACATACTTTACTTTGCTTTCTTTGAGCATGGGTATGCCCACCTCAGATGGTGTTTCTTTCTGATCTTCTTTGTGGCTTGGCAGGCTGACTTCCGGTGAAGTACTCCTCAGCTTTTGGCAGGTTTCCTTTCCATTTACTTGCTTAATATATTTCGGCCATCATGTACCCCTTCTGACCTCATATATTAGGGGGCATCTGTTATAGCTCCAAATCTCACCATTATGGTTTGTGATGCTACACCCATGGCCTAGGGCAACCCCTCCTTCCAGACCTGGTCCAAAATCTAAAAAACAGTGTTTTATTCCCTGTACGCGACATTGCCCTGAGTTAAACGCGTGTATACGTGGGTTCATACATACCTAACCCGCATATATGTATTAAAACACTTAAAAAAATATAAAACTCCTTATTTTCGGGCGGAGATCATGGGTTTTACCTGCTGATCACCTGTTAGTGCACGTGGCCTCAACTGTCCCCAACCAATTCCTAACTAAAAAACTACTTTGGAATTGGTATAAAAAGACATCAAAGGGAAGGCCTAAAGGAGGAGAGATCATAGAGCAAGGTTATTATAGTGAGTTTTTTCCCCTGATCAGGTCTGAAGACCCTTGTGCCTTCTACACTTCCCCCATCTTGTACAAGAATCCCTTGTTTCCTTGTGATTGGATGTTCATTCTTTAGCCATGACATCTTGGAGTGAGTATTGGAAGGTGACCTATTAGAGGCTTGAGGCGGGACGGATCCAGAAGGAGGCTGAGCTTTGAGCCTGCAAAAGTGGTTCAGGTGATATTGCTCTTTTTTCATACTATTCTATTTGTCTAATAAAGAAACACGTCTTGTTCCCGAAACGCTTCTTTCTTTATGTTAATGATGTTCATATTTGAATTTCATGCTTGAATAAGATGTTTAGAAGTTTGTAACTAACTCCTCTCTTTTATAACATAAAGATCATTTTTTATGTAAATATTTGTCCATATACTGCTGCAATCCTTGGAATTATTGTTTTTGCAGGACAAAGGAGCGGAAGGGACGTGAAGAAGGGTTTGCACCCTTGAGTAACTACCCAAACGTAGGACCTCAGGTATGTCCTTCTCACCCTAGAATTAGTTTTTTATAGCATAAACGACTGTGTGTGTGTGTGTTTCTTGACTCAGACAACTTTCAGTCTGCTAGGGTTCCACCCAAGAGCCTTAGGGGATAATATCCCGCAACAGTTTCTTGCCACCCTGAATGCCTTCTCCAATGAATCAGGTTCCCAAAGGTGACCCTCATGTTGGATGTTATCCTTTAAAGTCCCTGTTGTTATTGTGAAATTTCTTGGAAGGTGTACCAAAAACACTCCACTTAAGTTAGTCAATAGGTTGCAAGTGACCCTAACAACAATTTATGGCTGCTTACACTTTAGATCTACAATAAAAGTGGAAAAACCTGCAGCAAAAAAAATAACATATACAATCCAAAGAAGTAAACAATAATATAGATATCCAATGCAATAACCCAAATGGAAAGACTTTAAGATGAACAAATTATTTTATTGATGACACCTGGTGAAGGAGATCTACAAAAGGGTTTGCAAATCCCCCTCCGTGGGATGGGTCATTTGATGTCCTTGATGATTTAGTAATTGATCTTCTCTCTCAACGTGTGAAAAACCCAGAACAATGTGAATAAATCAAATGGGAGCTCAAAAGAAAAGAGACGATATTGGTGACGATGATAACGATCATGGTGAAGAATTAATGGAAAACCCTCCTATTTATAATAAAGTATTGATTTAATATTGAAAATGGAGAATAATAAAATAATATTGACCAAATCAAGATCTAACTGTTAGGAATATTTATTACATTTTTTGGAGAGTGAAGAGATATTCAAAATGGTCAAATATCTTTATTTAGAAATACTTAACAAATAAAATGATTTATTAATTATTTCGTAAGGATTAAGAATGGTGTGAAATTTAAATAATTATTAAATAGTGATTTAATAATTATTCCAATAATGGAAATAAGGAATAATAAATAAATAGTGATTTATTTAATTATTCCTATGGGATTTAGTCAAATGTTACAAGGAATAATTTTTTCTATTTTATTTTAATCAGAATATAATTTAATAAAAATTGTTTACTAAATTGCTTCCCATGGTGAAACTGATTTTACTATGGTAAAATTAATCCTACATGGTGTATTTCGATCCACCTACTTAGAAATGGCCAAAAAAAAATTTAAGAACCCCTCTAAATTTATATGTGTAGTAAATGGACGAATCCCCACAATACATGGAAAAATGAAAGGCGATTGTATCAATAATATAATATGTATATATAATATTTTTGGTGAATCTCTCACTAGATTATATGATATTGTAAAATCATCGCGAATCTCTCACCAAATTATATTATCTTGTAAAATCATGGCGAATCTTTCACTGAATAATAAAAACTCTGTAAAGGGCTAACAAAGTTCATAACGAGTATTTCTTGTAATGGCTTCAAGACTTGCTAATTAATACATCAAGAACATAAACAAGTATATTCCTTATATGGAATATACAGATATTTCTCACAGAAAGTCAACTAGCTTTAGCGCAGGTGGTAGAGAGAAATCCTACATGTGACAATGTGTTGAAATGATAACGAGTATTTATTGTAATGGATATGAGCCTTGTTGTCTAACTAATCCCTCGAGGAATGAAATATGTGTATTCCTCATATGGAATATAAAGATATTTCTCATGTATTAAGAAAAGGGAGGATATGAGATGAATGATATAATTACAAAGCCGTGTGACGGTGTACATAGCATTGATTAGTCATAATGGTTGAGAGGTTAGTCATGTAATTTAGTTAATATGTGTCAATTCATTTATTGTTTTATTTTTTTATATTAAAATTATTGTGTGTTTATTACAACTTGGTACCAACACACATAATTTTGGTAAGGCAATGTGTGGTCTAGTTCTAAGTTAAGGTGTTTTTCATTTCGCCCATAGGCTAAGATTCACCCCTAGAATTTTCAATGGATACACACTATCAATCCAATAAACACATCAAGTTCAAGTATTGGCAAGCTATCAACTACCCTGCATGGGGTTTGCCATATTACAGGGGCATGTGGCCTCTCAGATCTAGCTAAAATTTGTGCCTAGCATTATTGTTTTCTTGTTATAGTGTAGAGGCAATTAATACATAATTTACATTGACCTACCTAGTACCACTAGTCCTTGATCGGATCTCAAGGTTTACCTTTCATATCTTTCTAAAGTCAAATTGTTGGGAAAGAAACATTTGTACCCATAATTGTTGTTGCCTTGATGTAACATGCAAGTAATTAATACATAGTTTTCATTGACCTACCTCATACCACTAGACCTTTCTCATCTCTCAAGGTTGATCCTTTATATCTTCTTGAACTCACACTACTAGGAAATATTACTTCAATTCCCTACTCTCCCCCACAATTCAAGGGACAGGGTTCAACAAATATACAACATAGCAAGTTCAAATACCGGCAAGCTATCAACTACCCTGCATGGGGTCTACCATATTAGAGGAGCATGTGGCCTCTCAGATGCAGCCATAATTTTTGCCAAGCATTATTGTTGCCTTGTTATAGCGTGCAACAAATTAATACATAATTTGCATTGACCTATCTAATACCACTAGTACTAGCTTAGATCTCAGGGATTACCTTTCATATCTTCCTAAACTTAGGTGGAACTTAGACTGAGAAAATTTGAATTTCCACGTCAGTAGACAACTTGGAGGTAGTTAGCTGAGGTGACATGGCTCTTTTCACTCAGTTAGCTCAGTAAATTCGAGTTAGAGGGCTTGGAGTTCAGTTAAGCATATATGATTGCTAATTTGTAGCAATCAAGGTTAGTTATTTCAAGTTTTTTTTCTTCAGTTAAACTACTTCTAATTGTTGATAGAACAAGTGCAAGATCAATTATGCAGTCAGCCAATAGTCTACCTCAGCGATTATCCAATTAACTGATCAATCAGCCCAAAATAGCTAGTGCACGTAGAGAATTCTAGTTCCCCATCTATGGTGGAGATTCCAAGGAAATGTAACATCAATTTTAGACTAGCCTTGAGTGTATAGGTGTTGCATGTAGTTAGATGATCAACCTTGGGAATTGCACAATCAATTGGAGGAAAATTCCTAAATAATAGGGGTCTAATTCCTCAATAATCATGCAAGGAAATAGGGGCTCAAGATGAGGCATAAATTGACTAAGGTTGGGACGGAGCTTGTCATTGAGCAGAGAGATAGTTTATTCACTTGTAGGTTGAGCTCAAAGTGAGCTAGCAATTGTAATGCATTCTTTATTCATCTAATTAATGCAAGCAAGCTTAAGGGATTTTTTAGCGATTGTTTTCCCCTAGAAAATAATGTGCATGTGTGTTATTTCTTATTGAATGTCTGAGATTGTTGCTTGAAATTGTGAATTAATTTCCACTGAACAATAGAGTAGAATTGTGTCTCTTGATTTGGATTAAAATTTATTGATCAGTTGCAATTCTATCACCATATTTTTAGATGGTATCAGAGAAGGACTCACATTAGAACAAAAATTTCGAAGTTGTTTCTTAGGAGGTTCGAATTTGCAGCTTTAGTGTAGTCAGATCTCTTCAGAGTTGGGAAAATGACCTTCAACAAGCTAATATTAGAGTATGCCTTGGAAAGAAGCTCGAATTTCATTGCATGGAGGTGGTGCTTGATGACAACGGATTGTTAAAATATGTCAAGACATGCATTGCAAAACTAGGATGAACTGATGGCCATAACCTAGCTCAATGGAAGAATGATGTAGCCAAGGTGAGTAGAATAATCTTGGAGGGAGTGTGAGACCACATTGTCTCAAAACTCCATGGGAAAGAAAATCCTTTCGCAATGTGGAAGGCACCGACAGAGTTGTTCTAGAAGAGAAGTGACCATAGGAAACTGTCCCTCAAAGAAAAAATTTGAAATATCAAGATGAAAAAGAATGACACTATTCCGCAATATGTCAGCAGATTTACACAAGTTTGTGATGAGCTTGGAGGGGTTGGTGTGAATATTGCAAAAGATGAAATGGCTAACTCTTTTAGGCCTTCCCAAAAGCCGACATAGCTACAAGGACTCAATGAACATGAGTGGGAAATTACTGAATTGGGAATGGTAATAGTCAAATTTGGTACAAGAAGAGATCAGGTGAAATACCAGAGATGGAACTTTATCCAAGGGCGAGGATGAAGAAAACTTTGCATTGGTTGGAAAGGGAAAAATGGGCGAAGGGAATAAATATAAAACCAAAGCAAAATATAGCCAAGGGGTAAGAAGAAAGACTTGTCCAAAATAAAATGCTTCAATTGTCATGAATGTGGGCACTATGGTATGAAGTGTCCACACAAAAATTCTAGCAAGAAGAACTCAGGAGGATCAATAGGTGAAGCTTTGGATTCACAGTTTGAATTTGAATTCACCCTTATCACATGCATAGTCAACACTATGATGTGGAGTTTGTGGTAATTGGACTCAGGTGCCTCATTCCACATGATACGGTGTAGAGAGTTTTTCAGTGACTTGGAGGAGAAAGATCTCCAAATGCATATTGAGTTGGGGGATTATGGAAGGTACAATGCTATTGGGATTGGTACAATAACCTTTCAGAGGGAGTCGGGATCTCATCTTTGCCTCAAAGATGTCATGTTTGTTCCATGCCTAAAGAAGAATCTCATCTATGTAGTAGTTTTGGAAGACCATAACTATAATGTGATCTTCAACAAAGGGAAAGCATTCCTAAGACACATAGCCACTAGAGCGATGAAGCAAATTAGGTTTCATGTGAAGAACTTGTATAAACTTGATGTGGAATATTGTGTTGCAGTAAGCAGTAAACAAGAGAAAGTGCAGAGCTGCGATGTTAATGAACTTTGGCACATGAGATTAGGCCATTTTCATCATGGCACCTTAAATATTATTCAAATAACCACGAACATCCCTGAAGGATCACTTGAGTAGAAAGATGTATGCAAAGGTAATACCTTGGGGAAGTATGTAAAATCCACATTCCATGATCGAGAAAACAAAGCACATGCAGTCTTGGAAATAGTCCACTCTGATGTTTGTGGACCTTTCTCAACTGCCTCCACCACCATACATAAATATTTTGTTATTTTTATTCATGATTTCTCAAGGAAGTGTTCGACCTTCTTCATGCAGAAGAAGGATGAGACCTTCTCCAAGTTTGTAGAATTCAAGGAACTAGTTGAGAAAGAGACAGACAAGAATGTGAAGGCTCTCAGGAGTGACAATGGAGGTGAGTATGTTTTGAATGATATCAAGAATTTATATTCGAAAGAAGAAATTCAAAGAGAGCTGATAACACCCCACAACCCACAAAAGAATGGGGTATCTAAGAGAAAGAGCCAAATCATTTTTGGAGCTGTGGGAGCTATGCCACATGACCAAGGCTTGCCACTGCATTTGTGGGTAGAGGCATGTAAGACAACAGTCTATTTGTAGAATTGGAGTCCTCATCATAATCTTTGGTATGATTACACCGGAGGAGTTCGTCTCAAGGATAAATACAGATGTGTCTCACTTCAAGATTTTTGGATCCTCTGTTTACTTCCATGTCTCCAAATATTCGAGAAAGAAGTTTGAGCTGAAAAAAAAAATATATATATATATAATAAAATAAAATAAAATAAAATAAAATAAAATAAATAAATAAATAAATGGGATTTTTTGTGGGCTACACCGAAACTCCACACAATTACTATGTGCACTTACCTTCCCTCAGAATGATAGTATGCAAATAGATGTAAAGTTTAATTAGGAGAAAGTGATGTGGTGCTATCTTGAGAGGGAGCTTCTGACCCCACTAGAAGATGATATTTTAGCTCCAAGTTAGGAACCTCAGGAAGTTGTGTAGCAACTACAAATTGAGGAGCAGAGAGGAGGCAAAGTGGAGACATCCACTCAAGAAGAACTATCCAGAGAAGGCAGAAAAAGAACCAATGGAGCTGATAGAATAATGTAGGATGCAAGGGAGAATGTGGGAGCTCCTTCAAATTTGCACAGGAAAAGGAGGTCACCTGAGAGGTACACTGGACATGGATCTAATATTGATCTTGTAGAGATTGAGCCATCCTATTTGGGTTGATGCAATGGGGGAAGAATATGAATCCATTGTAAAGAATAGTGTTTGGGAAGTGGTCCCAAGACCGTCAGATAAATCAATTGTGGGTTTGAGATGGATCTTCAAGGTAAAGTATGCAGCAGATGAAATCATACAGAAGTATAAGGCCAGATTTATGGCCACATGATCCTCTCAAGTTGAGGGAACTGACTATGAGGAGACCTTTTCTCCTGCAACAATGTATTCATTCATCAAATCAATTCTTGCGCCGGTTTCATAGATGGGCTGGAAGATCCACTAGATGGATGTAAAAGCATCATTTCTCAATGGGGTTATTGAGGAGAAGGTGTACTTCGAGTAACTAGAAGGTTTTGATACATTTGATCGGGAGTCTCATGTGTGAAAACTCAAGCAAGCATTGTACGGTCTCAAATAGGCACCCCGATGTTGGTACACGAGGATCGATAGTTATCTCAATGGTTTGGGCTTCACCAAAAGTGAAGTGGATGCGAACCTCTATCATATTTTGGTAGAAGGTAAATTGCTTATCAATGTTTTATATATTGATGATTTAATATTAGCAGGTGATGAGAAGTTCATCAACTCTTGTAAGGAGGACCTTGCAAGGGAATTTAAGATGAAGGACATGGGTCTCATGCACTACTTCCTCAAGTTGGAAGTATGGAAAGGCGATGGGGAATTGTTTGTGTCTTAAGTCTAGTATACCAACTAGATACTACAGAGATTTCACATGGAGAGTTGTAAACCCATGGGGACACCTCTAGTGACCAACTAGAGGAAGGAGGATGCCACTTCAGGTGAAAAGGTTGATGCTACCATTTACCGACAGCTAGTTGGTTCACTGATGTATCTTGTGAACACATTACTAGATATGTGTTATGTAGTCAACCAACTTAGGAAGCTATGGTTAGGGCGGCCAAATTGTATTGGAAGAAAAAAAAGCATGTTTTACAGTACCTCATAGGCACTACCCAATATGGATTATGGTACAAATGGATAAACAGAATGAAGTTGTGTGGCTTCACAGATGCAGATTGGGCAAGGAGTCCATCCAACCGAGAGAGTAGATTAGGTGGCATTTTCAATGTTAGGTCTGTAGCGGTTTCCTGGTACAACAAGAAGCAAATATTTGTGGCACTCAACTCGACAGAAGCACAATACATGGTTACAAGTCAAGCAACATGTGAGGCAATCTAGATGAGAAAGATACTTATGGGACTGTCTCTTTAGATGATTGATCCAACTGTGATATATTGTGATAATCAGAGTTGGATTAAGCTATCTGAGAATCTGGTATTTCGTGATCAATCCAAGCATATAGATATCTGATATCATCATTTACGGGACTGTGTGCAGAGGCAGATAATGTTGCTATAATACATTCCAATTGGTTTTCAAGATCCACTAATGGAATGTAAGATGCTCATATCATCTTCAATGAAGCAATCAAGGTCAGTTATTTCAAGTTTTTTTTTCTTTAGTTAAACTACTTCTAGATGTTGATAGACCAAGTGGAAGATCAATTATGCAATTAGCCAATAGTCTACCTCAGTGATTATCCAATTAACTGATCAATCAACCCAAAATAGCTAGTGTACATAGAGAATTCGAGTTCCCCATCTAAGGTGGAGATTCCAAGGAAATGTAACATCAATTGTAGACGAGCCTTGAGTGTACAGTTGTTGCATGTAGTTAGATGATCAACCTTGGGAATTGCACAATCAATTAGAGGAAATATGGGAGGAGTGGGGGGGGTGGCTTTTGGCACCTGAGTCGTTTAGCATAACTATGAGCACTTAGGTAGCTTTGGGCATTCTCACTCTTAGAAATGTTAGCTAAGATGTGGTGAGGCGAGGGATTTTCATTGAAGATGATATGAGCATCTTACATTCCATTAGTGGATCTTGATTGACCCGCAATACATGTACTTGGATTTATAGCATAATCTATGAGAAGTTCTTCACCCTTGGCATTGATTCTTGTGCACTCCTCTAATTTTTGCAATGGCTATTTGATACTCTCATTATGTTTGCATTTATGCTTTCACATGGGTGATATGTTAGTGAACTAATCCATAGCGTATTGCTCATATGTCTCCTGGAATCTTTGTTCTTTCATTCCATGTTGCACTAGTAATTTGTTGTGAACTAATTTTCTGAACTATCCTTTAGTACTTTCTCATTCTTGTATGTTTCATATGCTTTTAGATAAATTATTTCTCTTCAAACACACTTCTTCTTGTTGTTCTACTATTATATTCTTTCACATTGTTATGCAATTGTATCAATTGTGGGCTCATTTCGTCCTCATTCTCCAAGTATTTTGTACTTGCATTCACATTGACATCTCTTCATTTAATAGCCAAGAAAAAACAAACATGGTGGCAGTTAGACCCACATACCCAATGGGATTCCTATTCCAAACGGTGTGAGGTCTAAGTGAGACTTTGCACCAGGGAGATCCCCTTACTATTGGTGGTACATTTTTCCCTGTGAACACATGGTCAACTATATGTTGACCATAATAACACTTCCTCAACTATAACCTGAATATATTTGAGTCATCCATGGTCCAATAATCGTCTCCATGCATGCCAACTGTCAATTAACATAACCACATTAATAAATGTAGTTGATAAATGTCAATCAACACCATTTTCCACATTTTTATACATCAATCTACCCATGAAAATTGTACTAATCGATATATAAAATAACATTGATCAATCTATATTAACCACATATAGTTGTTTTAGTATAATATTTAGCAAAATAAAAGAAATTTATTAAATCAATTATTAGATTAAAAGTCTTTTGTACACATTGGACATTCAAATAATTATTAGCTTCTATTTTCATCTTATTTATTGGATAAGAATAATATAATATTAAAATAAGAAAATATTGAATAACTAGGCGTGTTTATTTTGGAATAGAGCTTCCATATTTTAATTTAATTATTAAGGATTATAAGGTGAATAGTAGAGATTTAATCTAGATGGAATATTTTAGAATATTGTTAATAGTGTGCACAAATCAAATGTTGAGACTTATCTCCAAAGTAGTTATGCCCTTTTGTCCTTTTAATTAAATTGATTAATTAAATAAAATATCATAGGAACTGAGTTATGGTTTTTTTGGCATGTGGCACTGGCATGCAGTGAAAACAAATTGAGAAAATTCAGAAGCGTTTGATTACAAACAAATTCAAAATTAAAAGTGCAGTTCCTTATGCTATCTTGTTAAGTGAAACATGGGTTGTTCCTATTGAAGCAATTGCTATGATGCGAGTCATGCGATATTTAAAAAAAATTGAGCAAATGGAAGAGGGTAGATGGCCTAAGGTTGTCTTTAATGACATATTGTGCAAAAGAAAGAAGGCTTGGATGCAACAAAATAACAAATTATTTAGTAAATGGGGTATTTTCTTGAACGCGTGTCCCATAAATAGTAGAGAGATAAAAGCTTTTGTTATGGATAAGCTCCACAAGCGTACTTGGGATAAGGAGCTAGGGAGAAATAAAAAATACTATATTGAAGTGTTTAATCCCACTCATAATCATCAACAAAAGACGTACATAGATGCCAATATTTCTTGGAGAGACAAAATTCTTATTGATTAGTTAAGAATTAATTCTCATCAATTCCGTTGTGAAACATGGCGCTGGAAAATGGAAAAGGAAGTGTGGGAGGAAAGAATATGTATTTTTTTGTTCCTCCTGAAAACTGGAAACATAAAAACAATTCATTTTAGAATGTGAAGCCTTCAAAGACAACAAGGAAAGCTATGCAAATATTCTAGCAGCTAGCTCTTGGGATAATCTATTTAGCGAAGGTAAGTTGGTAATGTTTATTGTGAAGGTAGTGTTTATTGTGAGGCTTCACATGAAAAGAGTTGAATACATCAACCAGATGAAGAAGCAATCTGTCCTATAATTGTGTTTCTTTGTTGTAACAAAACCTATTTAGATAAGATAAAGTGGGGATGTACATATATAATTTAAATAAAATTAATAATTTAATTAATTTTATGATTTTTTTTTTTTTTTAAATTTTAACAACATGAAATGTATCTTAATTTAAATATTTTGATATTTATCATATATTAATGGCTTATAATCTAACTTATAAGCGAAATGACCTTTTTCACCACAATTTTTTTTGGTTATTTTTAATAAAAATTCCAAAGAGATTTTTAAAAACTTGAGATTAAGTTGTTTATTTTGTAGAATTCTAGTGTCCTAAAGGTTTTTTAGGGTGCTAAATCCATTTATGCATTCAAAAATGCATTTTAAATAACAAAAAATCACATTCTTTCTTGGAATTGTTTTACCCACTCAAAAAGTCTATTTCCTATATTAATGTCTACAATATTTGTTAAGTTATATAACTATCATAATTAAAAAACTTAGTATAATATTCAATAAAATAAAAAATGTTAAATCAACTATTTCCTGAATACATAATTCCAGCAATTTTGTTGAAATTGTATTATGAAGTAAATGACATGACACATGTATTAAACAATGGGCAGTGAGAAAATTTGTTGGCTTCATCTAATGAGACAAAGGAATTGCTTGGACCGTCAAAAGTTGTAGGAATCCAACTAAAAAATATTTAAAAAATTTCAGCAGTCTTTGAGTTATGTTTTTCTATGGTGGAAATGGATTCAATTTACAAAAAATTATGTTGGATTTTATCCAAATTTCCACACGAAAAATTTACAAACTACAACAAATTTATTAGGCAAATTTGAGCTTAAATTACAACCTTGTGGAACTAGAGATGTTTTATAAACTAATTTGCCCAACAAACACAGCCTTGTGAAATGAGAACTGCTTTATTTTCAATTATTGTCTAAAATTTGAGTGTAGTCTAAAAAGGTCTACTAATTAGCTTTGAAAATAATGGATATTCCCACATGATTATAGTAAATTATGTGGAAATTTTGGTTACAGCCTTGTGAAATGAGAACTGCTTTATTTTCAATTATTGTCTAAAATTTGAGTGTAGTTTAAAAAGGTCTACTAATTAGCTTTGAAAATAATGGATATTCCCACATGATTATAGTAAAATTATGTGGAAATTTTGGTTACATTTATCAAATTTCAAGATTTTAGATATACATGGATTTTTAATAGTGTTATCCATTTCCGCCATAAAAATATTCAAACACTCCAATATTCTAATATTTTCTTTTACAAAACTCCCAACTTAAAATTTGTACGAAGGAAAGTTGTTTTATTTTGAAATTCAGATCACCGTAACCAATGGGATAGAACAATTTCAGCAACTATGCTGAAACTATATATTCAGTAAATTCAGTAAATGACATGACACATGTATTAATCCATGCCAAGTGTGAGAATTTGTTGAACGAAATTTCGTGTCAAATACGCCATGTGGAATAAGAGCTGCTTTCTTTTCATATTCTAAAATTTGTAGAAAAGAAGGCTGTTCTTTTCATATTCTAAAATTTGTAGAAAAGAAGGCTGTTTTATTATGAAATTCAGATCACCGTACTCGATGGGACATAATTCCACGCGGATCGTCTAATGCGAGTCGACATCATACAGTTGTCGAGGAAGGCCATCACATAACCAGGAAATAGAGCCATAGATACTATACTCCTCCAATATCTACTTTGATTACAATTATACTGCTCTGGAACACCCATCTCTCGGAGACAAGTCATCCCTCCCTACCAATTTGCAGAGGCAAACATTTAAAGCTTTCTATTATCCTCTTTTCTCTTTCTGTTTCTATTCTCCAACTCGCAATGGCTGGGTACCCGCCACCTGCATCCTCTTTCCTGCAAATCCACCATCAAAATGAACTGCAAAGTCAACCTTCTCCTCCTAATCCTCATCTTCATACATCTCTCCCCTCCACGGCTGGTGATCTCGGCAACAACAGTTATGGCTACTATCACGTTTTCATAAGCCATCGTGGTCCAGACGTTAAAAAAACGTTCGCCAGCCATCTTTACCGTCGCTTCCTTTTACATGGATACAGAGTCTTTTTGGACCAGCAAGAATTGCAAGAGGGAGACCGTATAACTTCTCAAATAGAAAGCGCCATTAGAACTGCGTCAGTCCATGTGGCTATCTTCTCTCCCGGATATGCTGAATCGAACTGGTGTTTGAATGAGCTCCTCGGCATGTTGGACTCTGGCTCGACCATTATTCCAGTGTTCTACCATGTGAAGCCTGCTCAGCTTCGGTGGACACTGGGCGATGGAGTGTATGCGGAAGCCCTAAAACGGCTAGCAACGAAGAAAACGTACGATTCTCTAAGCGGAGAAGAGAAGCCGCGATACGATCCCGCCACTATAGAAAGGTGGAGAAATGCTCTTTATCGCGCTGCTGAAATAAGTGGTTTCGAGCTGGAGGCGTGCAATGGGTGAGAACTCTATATACCCTCTTGATACTGTATTATTTTATGAGATACTGTATTATTTTATGAGAGCTCTCTCTGTCACTGTATTTGTTTCGCTCACTAGTTAAAAATTTGAATAACTAGGGATGAGGGGGAGCTGGTCGACAAAGTCGTTGAGCGTGTGTTAAAATTGGTAAAAAAACAACGCTTCAATGTTGCTGAATATCCAATGGATTTGGATAAAAAGGTCAAAGAGCTCGAAAGCATAGCCGTATCGCAGGGCCAACAAAGTGGAAAACCTCGCGTCGTGGCGATAGTGGGTTTCGGTGGCATCGGCAAAACAACGCTGGCTGAAGAATTTTTCAATAAGAGGAGTTCAAATTACCGAAAATCTTACTTTTTATCCGATGTCAGAGAAAATGCTGCAAGAAGCTCTCTACGTTCCCTGCAAAAAAAAATTCTTCTGGGTTTGACTCAATTGGATCTTCGAATAGAGAGCGTTGGTGAAGGCATAGAGGTGCTCAAAGAACAACTCTCATCTTTTCATGCTTTAATAATTTTAGATGATGTAGATAATGTGAATCAGTTGGAGGCACTTTTGCCAATTCAAAATGTTCTGCACTCCGATAGTTTAATCTTGATTACATCTCGGGACAGAGATGTTTTGAGAATGTCAGGAATCGAGGATTCATCAATTTACAATTTAACTGGCCTTAATACACAACATTCCACAGATCTCTTTTGCTTGCATGCCTTCAGACAACCCCACGCACTTCAAGGGTTTGAATATCTGGTTGAAAAGTTTGTAGAAGCCTGCGATGGTTTGCCTCTGTCTTTGAAAATGTTTGGTGCACTTCTTTATGGAAAAAATGACAAATCTTATTGGCAATACTAATTGGATAAGCTTCAAGTTCCTACTGAAATACAACAAAGACTTAAAATAAGTTATGACTCTTTGAATAGAGAGGAACAACAGATATTCTTAGACATTGCCTGCTTTTTCATAGGAGAAGACAGGGATATGGCCATAAGAATATGGGATGGTTCAGGTTGGAACGGCTTGTGGGGATTTCAAAGCATACAGAACAAATGTCTCGTGGAATTGACCAGTGAAAAAAGGATAAAGATGCATGATCATCTCCGGGATATGGGCAGAGATATTGCAGAGTCTTTATTGCCACGTCGTCTTTGGCGTCCAACAGAGTACATTGACTTGTTGCAGCGATCATGTGTAAGTTCTCACACATTCAAGTCTTTAAACAAATAAAGATTATTTCATCAACATCTGTGTACAGATTCCTGAATTCATTATTGTTTTTCATGAATTTACAGGTAATAAACGAAATGCGTGGAATGGTTCCAAAAACGGATCGTGTTGATAGTGATGAAGACATTTACACATATTCCAGCTCAGAAATGTCATGGTGCCAGAGAAGTCAAGAGCTGTTGGGGAACTTTGTCATGAAGCTTCGCAATAGACTGCACAATCCACGATCTCGTATTACTGGTACAAGGGGGTTTGAACTTCTTGTTACTGAAGGCGATCACTTGAAACGCATTTTGAAGCGGGCGCACTCTCCAAATTTTGTATGGCTCCGCTGGTACGAATGTCCTTGTTCATTCCTTCCTTCCTGGATGCCCATGAAGAATTTAAGGGTTTTACATGTACGAGGGGGCAATTTGAAAACGTTGTGGCAAGAG
Source organism: Pinus taeda (assembly GCA_000404065.3). NCBI lineage: Eukaryota > Viridiplantae > Streptophyta > Pinopsida > Pinales > Pinaceae > Pinus > Pinus taeda. The sequence goes on along the minus strand of APFE031253463.1, from coordinate 32,081 downwards.
GAATCGCAGGTAAATTAGGTTTTGTTACACTAGAGTAATTGGCTAGTGATAGTTCATTAAAAGGTTTCCAACGAATTTCAAATGTTGTGTCTTTGTCTAAATATGTTTATAAAAGGAAGAGTATGTTTGCCGATTCCCGAATAATTTTTAATTGGATGGACATTGGTGAGGTCGTCAATTTGACCATGTTTTAGGATTCTGAAATATTCTAAAGATAAGATATCTGTTTAGTTAGGTATCTTAGAATTGAAACACATACACATTTTGCAGGCACCATTACAGTTGCGCGAGTTACAGTTATTTACTCAGCTTTCGAATATTCCAAAGTCTATAGGGCAGCTGAAGCATCTGGAGCGGATTATCCTGAATTATAATGTAGGTGTTAATCTCAAGAAACTGCCAGACGAATTTTGTAATCTGCAGTCGTTGAAGACATTGGTGTTCAAAAAGTGCTCAAAAATGAAGTCGCTGCCAGAATCCTTTGGTAATTTAATAAGCCTTCAACACATCGATCTCTCTGAGTCGTCAGAAATGAAGTCACTCCCAGAATCCTTTGGCAATTTAAGTAATCTCCAACATATCGATCTGTCTGCATGCCACAACTTGGAAAGGCTTCCAAATTCTTTCGGGAAGTTGATTGGGCTTAAATATCTTAATTTGATGGATTGCTCTGCTTTGACAATATCAAGCGAAGCATTTGGAAACATAAGCACGCTTGAGTACATAAGTCTTTCCTTTTGTGAGAAAATTGAAGTATTGCCTCCGCAAGTTGTAAAGCAAAGGTCCCTAGAAAAATTATATTTGTGGGGCACAAACCTGAAAGAATTGCCAAGTGCAATTGGAGACATGAGGTATCTGGAAGTTCTATGGTTAGGAAGCCCCTTTCTGCAAACCCTGCCGCCTTCGCTGGGCGACTTAAGCGAGCTGAAGAAGTTGGAGCTCGGGCATTGCAAGAATTTGAGATATTTGCCGGCTTCAGTTGCACTGTTGACGCAGTTGACCGACTTGAGAGTATTTGATTGTCCGTTACGCAAGCTGCCTTTTAGAAATGTTACAGGAGGAACAGCATCATCAGGAACAGTGACTAATTTGGACTCTTCCACTGACAACTGCATGCCCAGACTCCAATACTTGTCATTGTCCAACACAGAAGTATCAGAGCTATCATTTGCAGAAGGTGTTTGCCCCAACCTTCAACGTCTCCAGGTCTACTGTTGCGATCATCTGGTAGAGGTTGGAACATTGCCAAACACGCTGGAAGAATTGGAAATAACTCGTTGCTATAATTTAAGGAAGATAGAAGGGCTTTGTAGGCTTGCAAAGCTTCAGAGGTTAGACATTAGCTGGTGCAAAGAAATAGAGCTGCCGCCGAGTATTGAAACGTTGGTATCTTTGGAAGCGTTGCGGGCATCTCGATGTGTAAAACTGAAAAACTTAAGGAACTTAGCGCAGCTAACAAAGCTTCGACTACTTGATGTTTGCCAATGTTGTGAGATAGAAGAGCTAGAGGGTGTTGAGCATTGCATATCGTTGGAGAGGCTTAATGCGGTTGGATGTCCCAAACTGCAATGGTGTGGAGCATTAGAACAGCTACAACGACAACTGAAGGATCTTAAGATATGAGAACTTACTAAATTCATCAGGGGGAAGGTAAGATGAAATCAATAATGAATTCTTATGAATTGTCAATATATGAATATCGATATTGAGTTCTGGTCAATTGTAAATTAAGAATTATATATTTGTTTCTTTGGAAGGGCCATACTTAATATTGGATGAAAGCATGAATTAGATACTGTCACCAAATTATGTAACCTGTTGGTAATTAAACTCAGACACCTCATTAGAATATACTTGTTTATTTATCAATTGAATTTGTTATGCAAACATAGAACAAAGCCGCTTAAATGAAAAATATATGGAGCACTTCATAGCATTAAATTAATGGATTTTTATTTGCGTATTTAAATCAGTAATGTAGAAAAGTTCTCTATGATTCAATTTCTAATAAGTAGATTATTCGCTTTCTGGTAGAGGTAAGTTGTAAGAATTAAATGAGTATTTTTTAAACTGTTTCTGACTAACTAGATTATTTACTGTGTTCTTAATATTTACTGTTTAGTCAGAGGTTATCATGCACCCTTCTACCTTAAAGGCGTTACCTGAGAGCCAAGGGTTGTGGATTGTGTACATCCAACCGTTTTTCCTTTTCAAAGAGAAAGGACAAAGTCAGTGGAACTGAAAATATGCGTCGAGATCCATTATATTGAATGAATGTATTTTAAAGTCTTTTAATTAATAAAGTTGTTTAACGCCTATAGTATATAGAGTTGTTAATAAGTATTCAAAACTTATTTGTAGAGATCCGTATTATACGCACCCATTAAATGAATGTATTTTTAATATTTTAAATGAAACAGCAATGCTGTCAAACTGAGGCTACATTTTGGATCATGATTTTTTCACTAGAATCTGGTGAATTTGTTTTTACTAATTTTTTTTTAGTGTTTAAATTGCTAATTTTTTTATAGTAAAAATAAATTCAATGTCATCAAGATTATCTTAAAATCATGCTAGGATTTCTACTATTTTATGATGAAATTGTGATCCGTTTAAACTAGGCTATAAAGTAAATTAAAATATATTTAGTGTTTGTAAGGTTGGCTGTTAATTATTAAAAAAATATTTGTAGAGACAATCCAGTTATATGAATTAAATGATCAATAAATACTAATAGAAATCAACATTTATTATAAAAAGCATTAAACATTTATTTTATTATACATATTAAGTTGTTAAATTATAAAAATTAATTAAATTATATTTTTATTTAAAATTGTCTATTTTGAAACATGGTTTTCATAATAATTTACAATTTTAATTTTTATTATCTAATAATTATTAAGTAAATGGTGGAGATTGAACTTCCATAAAAAATTTTAGAAATTCATAATAATATATAAAAATCAAAATTGAAATTTATCTTCAAAACAGTCCGGTTCTACAATTTTTCTTTTTCATTTAACTAATTAGAAAAATGTCGTGTAAACTAAAGTAATAGTCCGGTTCTGCAATTTTTCTTTTTCATTTAACTAATTAGAAAAATGTCCTGTAAACTAAAGTAATATAAACTAAAGTTATATAAAGTAAATTATAATTTTTTTGGGTATGATTTCATAACTTTCCATATCTTCAAAATAAAACTAAAAAATATAATAATTCTCACCAAAAACTGTTCACAGAAGCATCTGAAACACGATGGATGCTTTCCACTGTTATAAGGCTCATAGCTTCTCCGACGAGGGGCTTGCCCGAGGGCCATATTTCTGCGAAAGATCTTGCATTTGTCTTGACTTTGTAGCTCCTCGACTCCAGTATCGCGGATTAATTATCTCCTGTGTCAAATGCTTGTCCACACCTGGTCAGCATAGAAACATAATTACCTGCTAGCTAAACTTGTGAATACAAACTGAAGTGCATGATATGCTCCAAGATTGTGTATATGTCGTGTGACAGCATCCAGAACATTGGGACATTTGGCCCTGTCTACTGAAGAAAGCTATTGAAACCAGTTCGGATCAAAGAATTCATTTGGTGCTACTGTTAATGGTTTCTCATGGGAATGCTTATATATGTCTTTCAAAATATTATTAAGCTGAATTACACCAGCAGCATATTTTGTAGCACTGACTCTTGCACAGATGACACTTCCACTCAACTCATTTCCTGTCAACAGAATGAAAATATTGGTTGTCACAATGCTGTAGAAATAAAGCAGATTAATAAACCCCCAATACTGAAAGAACTAATGAGATTACCAAACTCCCATGCATATATGTATCAATTGATTTTTTGATGGATATTTATTTTGCTATGATATTATATAGGAAATGTACTTTTTGATATATAACTGGAACACGTTGTCTTTGTTTTGTTTTGTTAGTATATAAGGATTTGGTCCTTGTCAAATATAGAAGTTATGTAATTAAGAATATACTGGTATATTATATAAACTAGTATTATTTGGTAGGTGTTAAATATAGAAGTTATGTAATTATGTTTTATGCTCAAGAATATATTCATACATTATATAAACTAGTATTTTTTTTGGTTATATAAACTAATATATATATTTTTTTTTAAATCTTATATCCATATAATTAACTGTGTACTGAATAAAGTTCTGACCATTTCTCGAATTCTAAGGGCCTCCCCATAGACCAGACATCTGATACCGACCTTAAAATGCATTTAAGCCAATCGTCCCTTAGACCTGTTTCACAATAATAAGAGGCTAGATTGTTTGACAATATGGGAAATTTTTTTGGACTAACTAGATAATTAATGGCCAGTTTAATTTATAGATTGTGGGAAAGAATGCTCTCAATTACCCTGTTATTGTGACAAACTTGCTCAGCTTGTCCCATGTGTCCATGGTAAGACAACCTTTTGAGAACCCAAACATCTTGGAAGCATTTTTTGCGACAAACTTGCTCAGCGTGTCGTTGTGTTTGGGAACCCAAACATCTTGGAAGCATCCCTGACAAAAGGATGGCAGGGTTGTGACAGAGGTCCAACGTCATATATCAGTTTGTCTTGCAAAGTTCCACTCGACCTGATTTTCAGTGGTGAGAACGCTGCACGCCACCATAATTCCTCATTGTATCAAACTTCTTTCTAGACAAGATTACAAATCTTGCACTCTAAGCTAAAAGGACTTTGTCTCAATGACATTTCGATTTATGTCTCATGTCTCAGGCTGATACAGAAGTTCACTAATTTTCAGGACTTAAAATTTATCAACATATACTTCTCTGAATCTATGACGCAAAATGTCAGATGGGCTGTAGTCTAGTAGTAAGTAGGCGTGTTTAACCGCACAATGACCAATTTAAATCCCATTGAGCATACTCTACCTGGTAAGGGATTGTGACAAAGTAGAGAAGATGGTGTATAATTATGGTGCCCACTTGTTCCCATTGTACGCTAAATGGATTTCCATATTCCGTTCGTCTAAATAAACAAAGGGCACTTGACTAGCGAAACTCCCTAAGAGGCAAAAGGGCTCACAGCAACAAATGCAATCTCAATGCCATTTCTATACACGTCCTAGACTGATGCAGAAATGTATCAACTTTTATGGTCTGTAATCAATTGCCATGTGTCAATGATAGATTGAATGCTAAAGATGCAAAAGGGTTCACAGCAACAAATGCAACCTCAATGCCATTTCTATACATTTGACGCAGACATATATCAATTGTCAGGATGTTCAATTTACTTACATGAATTTGATTAACACTACTAGCAAAAATGGTTCACATGAGTGAATGCAATCTCCAGAAAGTTCATAGATGTTTAATCATTTATTGTCTGAGAAAGCAAAGATCTGTAAAATGTACACCCTTTTTTCGCTTTTGCAAAAAATGGGTTTCCAGGATCCTGCAACAACAAACAACGAGAATGAGAATAATATACACATTCACTAAAGAAAACCAAAGGATGGATCTGAACTTTAATGGATCTGTATATGCAATTCGTGCCATTGAAAAATAGGCAATTTGACAAAGTGGGCATGAGTACGGGTTTTTGCAACAGTCTGTTTTATAAGAATCCAACGACAATGGCAATGCTTACCAAATTCACAAGGGAGCACCAACCCACCTGCATCTACCATAAATTATAATCACATTTGTGTTGGAAATAATAATCTCAGCCACCGCAATAAATAGCCTGACAGAGGCTGATATCAACCATATCTGTCATATCAACCATATCTGTCAGACGTAATTTTGCAGGTTGCGTCTTTGCTTGAAGACAAGCCAAACGGGAACTATTCATAAACTTAGCAAAGTCATTTAAAGAAGTTATGTACTTTGGTAAATAGATATGGGTAAGCATTTATTTAGCAACCTTTGTCCACACTTCAGAATCACCTAATCTATTCTAAACACACTCAACAACAACATCATATTAATTATTTTGCTTTGTTATTAATTAAATGTAAAAGGGTATGTTGAGTTAAATATGAATGTAAAATTCATTTTGATAGTAGAGTAAAGAGGTTAGAGAGTAAGAGGTAAGAAAAAGAGCGCCTCTCTGGAGAAAATGGTGGAGCAATTTTTGGTGGGTGTGTGAAAACGACACTTAATCTGCTTTATTGTGTGTTATTGCGCGTAAATTTAAATCGCTATAATTTTCATGTTTAAGAAATGAATAATAAGTTTTAGTGTGTTGCTCCAAACCTATCTTGTTATTTTTGCTGTGAGTATTCATGAATAGTTCCACGGTGTGGGAAATTCAAGTCTGGTCACGGTGTGGGAAATTCAAGTCTGGTAAATAGCTTCCGGGTGTGCAAAGGTAGCTACGCTAGGTGCGCAAACCTAGTTCTGATTTAGCGTGGGCCAACCTAGTTTCATGAAAACTTCGTGAAAGCTATAACTCTGCTAAAACCAAAATTAAATTTCCCAAATATTTTTAACATGGTATGTTAAATTTTGTTAGCGTAAAAACAAGTGTTTTTACTAACAGTGAAAATTGTTTTTGAGCGTGCATTGTTTCTTAGCATATATACCAGCAGGTAGAAAGTTTTTTTACATTCAAAAATGGCAACATCAAGCACAAGTTTGATTAATCCTCAAATACTTCAGTTTAATGGCAAAAATTATGATTATTGGGCTATTACAATGAAGGCCCTGTTTTCTTTTCAAGATATTTGGGATTTGGTGGAGAATGGTTTTCAAAAACCAACAGAATGCCTTATCTCAACAAGAGAGAGATGTGCTAAGCGACAACAAGAAGAAAGGTTCAAAAGCCCTGTTTTATATTTTCCAAGCAGTTTATGAAAGTATTTTCCCAAGGGTTGCAGCAGCAACGAAGTCCAAGCAAGCATGGGACACCCTCCAGACACCCTACCAAGGCATGGAAAAAGTCAAGACAATGATGCTACAAATGTTGAGGAGAGATTTTGAAACACTTTGTATGAAAGACTCTGATAATATAGACTCGTTTTTTACACATGTAAGTGGGTTGGTTACTCAAATCAGGTCTCATAGTGAGACACTTGAGGAAAGAAGAATGGTCGAGAAAGTTTTGAAAAGTTTGCCAACGAGGTTTGAGGCCACTGTTGTGGCCATAGAAGAAACAAAGAATCTCTCGAAGTTCTCAGTGGATGAGATTAATGCATCACTGATTTCTCATGAACATAGACTGAATAGAGCAGCAAGCTCCTCATTGAAGCATGCCTTCAAGACACAAGTATCATTTGGTCAAGGTCGAAGCAAAAGAAGATCATATGCTAGATGAAGAGGAAGAAGCCCATACAGAGGTGGAAGAAGCACCCCTTCAAGCTTAAATGGAAGAGGCAGCAATCAAAATCCAAGTCAAGGCCCAGGCCAAAATCAAGTACAAGGTCAGAGGTATGATAAATCTCAAGTTCAATGTCATTATTGTAAGAAGTATGGTCATTATGCAAATGAATGTAGAAAGAAGCAATATGATATTAGTAACAAATCAAGTGTAAATTTCACAAGAGAAAATCAGAACCGTGATAGAATGTTTTTAGCTTGTAATGTAGAATGAGAAAAACAGAATGATATATGGTATCTAAATTCAAGGTGTAGCAACCACATGTCCGGAAACATAGAAATGTTTTCTGATCTAAATGAAGGTGTGAAATCTGAGGTGACATTAGGGACTAATAGCAAAGTCTCTGTCATGGGAAATGGTAGAGTTAATATCCTAACAAAGAAAGGGGAGAAAAAATACATCTCTGATGTTTACTTTGTCCCCGATCTGAAACATAATATCATGAACGTTGGACAACTCATGTAGAAAGGCTACAATGTCTTCTTCAAAAATGATGTGTGCATAATTTTGGATAGGCCTCCAAGCAGACAATTGATTGCAAAGGTTCAAATGACAAACAATAGAATGTTTCCCCTAAAAATAACATCGGATTTGCAGAAAGAAGGTGCAAAAGCACAACTATCTATGAACTCACAAGAAGATGGAAGAAAAGAGGCAGTTATCACACAAGTAAACTTTCAAGCAGAGGTAAAAGATGAAAACTGGTTATGGCACTTGAGATTTGGACATCTCAACTTTGGAGGTTTGAATTTGCTGCATAGGAAAGGCATGGTGAAGGGTTTACCACTGATAGAAAAACCAGACAGCATATGTGAAGGATGTATCTTGGGCAAGCAACATAGAGAGACATTTCTAGTAGGAAAGTCTGTGAGGGAAAAGAAACCTTTGAAGATTGTCCATGAAGACCTATGTGGACCAATGCAGACACCATCAATTGGTGGCAGCCACTATGTATTGACCTCCATAGATAACTACACAAGGAAGACATGGGTTTTTCTCTTAAAACAAAAAAGTGAAGTGTTTGAACACTTTCGACAATACAAGGCTTATGTTGAGAAGCAAAACGGACATTACATCAAAGTCCTTAAGACTGACAGAGGTGGTGAATACATCTCAAATGACTTCCTTCGATTCTACAGGGAGCATGGAATTCATAAGCAATTTACAACAAGATATACACCGTAGCAAAATGATGTGGCAAAAAGGAAGAATAGGACCATTATGGAGATGGCAAGGAGTATGTTGAAGGCAAAGCATTTTCCAAATGAGTATTGCACTGAAGCTGTCGTTTGTGCAGCATATATCTTGAATAAATGTCCAACCAAAAGCGTCCAGAACATTGTTCCTGAAGAGGCATGGAGTGGAAGAAAGCATAGTGTCACTCACATGAGATTTTTGGATGTGTGGCTTATGCACATGTCCCGGATGAGTTGAGAAAGAAGTTGGACAGCAAGGGGGAGAAATACATATTTGTTGGATACAGTGATGAATCCAAGGCATACACACTCTACAATCCATTAACCAAGAAAGTCATAATCAGCAAAGATGTGCAGTTTATAGAAGAGGAAGCATGGGATGGAAGTTTAGAGAAGACAATTAATGTCAAAGCATGTATACCACATGAGGACAGAGAGAAATTAACAGTATCAAGTAATTCCTCAACTCTGACTCCCTCTACTCCTATTCAAGCACAGCAAAGCAGACAGCAAGCAATGCCATCAACAAATAATAGGAGAGTTTCGCGCAGTCAAGCAAGTGCTTCTCCAAGCACACCGCGAAGCGCGACACCAAGTGACATGTCAAGCCCATCTTTAGCAAGCACAAGAAGACCAAAGTTCAGAAATTTAAATGAAATTTATGAGCAAGATGAAGTTGATAGTAGCGTAGGTCTCAATTCCTTATTTGCATTATTTTATCATGTAGATGACCCAATCCACTTTGAAGATTCAATGAAAGAAAAAAAATGGGTTGTGGCAATAGAGAAAAAAAATAGAAGCAATAAAAAAGAATGACACATGGGAGTTGGTGAGCCTTCTGAAAGGAAAACATGTTATTGGAGTGAAGTGGGTCTATAAGACCAAAAACAACATTGAGGGAAAGATTGAAAGGCATAAAGCAAGGCTAGTTGTCAAAGGATATAAGTAGCAGCATGGAAGAGATTACGCAGAGATGGTCGCGCTCGTCGCGTGGATGGAGATAGTACGCACAATGGTGGCGATTGTTGCATAGTATAAATGGACAGTGTATCAAATGGACGTAAAGTCAGCGTTCTTGAATGGAGTGCTGAAAGAGGAAGTGTATGTCGTGCAACCGCCTGATTATGAGATTGAAGGCCAAGAAGACAAAGTATACCGGTTAAAGAAAGCTCTTTATGGGTTGAAACAAGCACCACGCGCATGGTACAGCAGGATATATGCTCACTTGTTGGACAATGGTTTCGACAAATGTGACGGTGAGCCTACTCTCTACATCAAAGAGAGCGAAGGTAAGATTCTCATTGTCATCTTATATGTAGATGATTTAATCTTTATAGGTAGTGATGATTTCCTCATCGCTGATTTTAAACAAGTCATGAAGAGTGAGTTTGAAATCACTGACTTGGGATTGCTAAGATATTTTTTTGGCATAAAAGTGAAGCAAATAGAAAATGACATTTTTATCTCTCAAGCAAAGTATGTTGCAGAAATTTTGGAGAGGTTTAAAATGCAGAACAGTAAGTCCGCACCAACTCCAACTGTCATAAGGTTGAAGTTGAGCAAAGAAGATTGCAGCAACAATGTCAATCCGACATTATACAAAAGCATGATAGGCAGCTTAATGTATTTGACCACCACTAGGCTAGATATAATGTATGTTGTAAGTTTGCTGTCAAGGTTCATGGAGACACCCAAGGAGACACATTGACAAGCAGCGAAAAGGATTTTGAGATATGTCCATGGGACAAAACAGTATGGCGTTTTGTACAAAACAACCAGTGATTTCAAGCTGGTTGGTTACATTGATAGTGATTGGGCAGGGAGTGTCGATGACAGAAAGAGCACGTCAGGATATGTTTTTCATTTGGGTTCTGGAGCCATTTCATGGGCCTCCAAGAAGCAACCAATATTGTCACTATCAACAGCAGAAGCTGAATATGTCGCAGCAATAGCAGCAGCGTGTCAGGCAGTTTGGGTGAGAAGGATGTTGAAGGATCTTCATCATGACCAAGAGGGTGCGACAACTATTTTCTGCGATAACACCTTAGCAATTGCATTGTCAAAGAATTCTTTCTTCCACAAAAGGACCAAGCGTATTGATGCTAAATATCATTTTATTAGAGAGTTGATTAGCAATGATGAAATTGTGTTGCAGTACTATAGGTCAAATGATCAATTTGCTAATATTTTCAAAAATCCATTGGCAGGTGAAAGTTTTGATTATCTCAGAAACTGTTTGGAAATTGTCAATGGCAACAGTTGTGATTAAGGGAAGTGTTGGAAATAATAATCCCAACCACCGCAATAAACAGCGATTGCCTGACAGCAGCAATACATGTAAGACGTATTAAGGACTGAACCCAGATGCAAACCATTCAAAAACTCATAAAAAGGCATTTAAAAAAACCATTCAAAAACTCAGCAAAAGGCATTTAAAAAAGTTATGCACTTTGATAAACAGATATGGGCAAGCATTCATTTCCCACACTCCAGGATCACCTGCGTGATTTTGAACACACTCAACAACAACATCACATTAATTATTTTGCTCTGTGATGAATTAAATGTAAAATTGTATGTTGAGTTAAATATGAATGTGAAATTCATTTTAATAGTAGAGTAGAGAGGTTAGAGAGTAAGAGGTAAGAAAAAGAGCGCAAGTCTCTGTGGAGAAAATGGTGGAGCAATTTTTGGTGGGCAAGTGAAAAAACAGTTACTCTGTTTTACTGTGTGTTATTTAAATGGGTGTAACTTTTATTTTACTTGGTGAATTAGCCGCAGTGTCATGTAAATGTATTTTCATATTTAAGAAATGAATAGTAAGTTTTAGTGTGTTGCTCCATACCTATCTTGTTATTTTCGTTGTGAGTATTCATTAAATCTCTGGAACAATTCCATAGTGCGTGAAATCCAAATTTGAGAAATAACTTTGTGGTGCGAAGGTAGCTACACCAAATCAGCTTAGCCGTGGGCAACTCTGAGGTGCAACCTAGTTCTGATTTCGCGGCGAACCTAGTTTCGCGAAAGCCATAACTCTCTGCCTCTCCCCTCAGCGAAAACAAAAATTAAATTTCCCAAATATTTTTAACAATTTGTCAGGAGGCCACCAATCTAAAGTATCACATGTGAAATTATCATCTTTCTCAGCAATCTTGGCACTTGCATTCACAACAAGAGTCACAAACTCCCATTATTTAAAATAAACAAAATACCACAATCACTGCCACGATTCACAAGGCCAATTCATGTAAAGCAAATCTCCTACAAAGTTTATGCATTTGCACGTTTCAAGACTCAGGGGACAAACAGGACAGGGAGCTTTTAATTACCAGGTGTTTGGATGCACAAACAAACCATGGCATTTATTCAACCTCATGAGTTTTGGCTTAGAACTTCGACATCCCATGTAAATTTTTCCAGCAAGATACGATTTTCAGAAGCTTTCAATCTACCTCAAATTTTTATTTGACAGGCCAAAGGATTTCAAACTGACTGTCCCCCACGAACCACTTGCACCCAATGGTTGTAACTTTATTGAAAAGCGAGAATGACAGGCCAAAGGATTTCAAACTTACTGTCCCCGACGAGGCATGTAATGGTAAAGTAAAATGACTCGAAAAGGAATCTAACATCCACTAATGTAAATGTTTTTTTCCAATTCCTTGTGTAATAATAAATGGGAATGATTTATATTCAAATGATAATGATGGTGGTAGGGTGGTAGTTTGTATTTTCTAGATTAAATTTGATAATAATAGTGGAGGAGGTGGTGATTTGTTTTGATTACATATTAAAATTTGAAATTTATTTGAAAATAGTTATGTTTTTATATTTTTTATTTTAATTAGATAAAATAACTAAAAAAAATATTAATTATAGGATTTTTTTAGAGATATTATTTAAAAATTATAAAAATAACAAAACAAAATAATTTAAAAATTTTGTTATATTATATAATAATAATAATAATAATATTTCAACCAAAATATTATATAAAAAGTAAAGGCAGATACCACTCCCACACAATCTGGCATCACTGCAACACCCGCGCTGACTTGCTATTAATTCTAGATGCTTCTTCTTGTTCTACAAATTTCTCAGCAAGCTAAGGCCCAAGCTTGTTGTATAATACAAGTGTGATTTTTGTTCTACAGTTGTTTGTTATTTTATCTTTGTTCTATTGTCTATGGTTTGATTATGCTCTGCTGTGCTCCTCTGTTATTTTATGTTCTATTGTATGTTATGATGTATATATTATGCTCTTATGCGCTCCTCTGTGCCTACCAACTAGTATCAGAGTTGGGATCACTGCTCCGTTAATCGACTTTGCTCAAAAGCCTCCTTTTGCATCCTCCGTTAACTATCTTTGCTGAAACCGTCAGTTGTTCCCTCATCTTCTAAGAACTTACGGGCCCTGCGTATCTGTGGGTGTCATTTTCTTTTATGATGTAAAGCTATCAGGGCCTCTCTGAGTCTGTTGAACAATTGTAGGAAATTGATTGAGTGGCTGCTGCACGACATCAATGTCGTGGCTGCAGCAGACGGTGTGGTGGATGATTTTGTACGCCCCAGGTTTTCGTTGTTTAAAACGAGCAACAATTTTAAAAAAAGACCGTGGCGTTGGATGCTATGTCCTAAGTTTTCAAATGAACACGTATGAATGCTTTGTGTGAGTTTTATTTTGTTGAATATTGACATATGTGTGAAGTGTAAAGTGAACACGTGTGGGGAAGTGTTTTTGAAGTTATTATTATGGTAGGCCCCACACATTTTCAAAGTTGGATTTGATTTTTTTTTTTAAATAAACATATAGTTTATGAAATTTGAAAAAGGAAGGAAGGAAGGAGGTGGAGACAACAATTATAGATATGGATAAGTTGAGCCGCGCTAATTTTATGCAATGACAATCACAGATGGAGGATATATTGATTTTAAAATATCAATATTTTCTGATTCAGGGCACAACAAAGAAACTTTCATCAATGACGGATGAAGAGTGGAATAGGCTAGATAGAAAGGCGATTGCAACAATCTGCCAATATCTAGCAAATAATATGTATTTTAATGTGTCCGGAGAAAATACGACAAAAGAATTATGGAAGAAGCTCCATGATCTATATGAGAAGAACACAACATCAAACAAAGTGTTCTTGATGAATAAACTTTATAATCTCAAGATGAAGGAGGGTGTTTTAGTTGTTGACACTTGAATGAATTCAATATTATTACTAGTTAGCTTGCTTTTGTTAAAATCATTCTAGATGATGAAATTAGAGCTATTTTGTTAATGTGTTCTATGCCATACAACTGGGAAAATTTAATTGTAGCTATGAGCACTTCAACAACTGCAAGGACCCTGAAGCTTGATGATGTCAACAACAATTTAATGGATCCTGGTTGGGATTTGAAATGTTGACGGAAAATGGTTTTTACTGTGGATTCTCCAGTAACTAAATCAAAACAATTTAATGAATGAAGAGTTGCGACGCAAGTCAATTACGAAAAACTAGGGAGGATAAGCTCTAGCTCTCGTTGATCGTGGTGGGAAAATTGATCGACGTCAACAAGGGCGATCAAGGTCGAGAGGCTGATCAAAATCAAGGAGGGACAGGGATCATCTGATTTCATTGTGGCAAACTCGAGCACGTGAAGAAAGAATGTCGATTTTGGAAGAAATGACAAAAGGATCAGAGACCGGCCAATACAAATCACAAGTCATCTAGCACAAATGAAGGTGAGACTACTCCTATAGCCACAGATGATGATGTGTTGTTATTGTTTCAGTAGAGGATGCATGTGTATATACATATAGTGTTGGCTTATTGGGCCCTGACCCAGGTTCGGAAGAGTTATTAGCCAAACAAATCTCGCAGCTACCGGCCCTTTTTGCAATAGCCCATGGAGACTGAGGTCTCACCTGAGGTAGCACGGGAGGGTGTTGGAACTAGGTTTCCGCACCCTTGGGATGTCTTGATGTGGTCTGAAGGGGTTGCGAACCTCTCTGTGGCCTTGCGCCACTCTGAATAATTACCAGACTTCTGCGAAGATCCACGTGGGTGTACTTGATTATTAATGAAATTATTATAGATCTGATCTTCTTGTTATAGTCTTTAAGCAAACATTTAAACTTAAAACCCTGTGCGTGCAGTTATAAAGAAAAAGATAAACTCATATAACAGATCATGCATAAATTCAGATTATAAGCAATAGACAGATTCGCAAGAAATCACACAATGACTCAGAAATTCTTATCTTTATTGATCTTCTCTTCAGTACAAACAGATCTGCCCTGCACACTTAGCTGCAGGGGTTCGCACACACAACTCCGGACTCTACTAGGCCTCTGCGCAGACAGCTGCAGAGCCTCTATCTCTCTACCAACACCTTTGACTCGAACTTACAGACGCTCTAGGACTTCTTTTCTCATAAACCCATTACATTCCAGATCAAAAACTCTTACTAAAAGTGTCTCTAATCATAGAGCCTTGCTCTGTTTATACATTTCCCTGGTCTGCGGACCATGGGCAGGCCAACTCATTTTACATTATTTTTGGGCATACAACCCTTTGACTTGACTCACTACCTTTCACGCTCTGCGCATCTCATGGAGTCTTTACCATATATTTACCCAAAATTGTGGGCTTTGAGCCCTAAAACCGTTACATGGGGCCTTCGCTACCTAACAGGCCCCTAACACAATTATCGTGACTCGTCCCGAGTCATTCGGCTGGTGCGACATTCTTCGCACGGAGGTCAGTCAACAACTTATGTGCTTCACTTGTACTTGCAGCAAACTCTTCCGCCATCTATTGTACCTATTCGACATGGTCCACCGACACATCAGTCTCTGTTTCAACTGCTTCACCAGGTGCATATTCTGCCTACATGTGGGCCAACTTGCGCTCTATGGCGGTGAAAACCGCGAACCCCTCATCTAGCCATGGCTAGAGACATTCTTTAATCACTGCTTCCTTTTGTCGGGTAGCATCAGCTTGTATCTTCAGGGCCTGGGCCTCCCTCATCTTGGCCAAGCGCTGTGTAATAGCAACCGTCTGCGTGGTTCCTCTGACATCGTCATAAGCTTGTTGGAGCTCCATTGTCTCTGTTTCCAGTCGATCTAAGGTTGGATCTTCCTAAAGTAAAGTAGTTGGCACACTCGTTCATGGCATGTGTGATCGTTTCCCACCCGGATTTAATGATGCCTCTGCGTTGCTTGGTGACCTCGGGTGGCGTCAAAGGCTGTACTTGCAGTTTCAGCTCTGCAATTTGCAAGCTGAGATCCAACTAAATCCTCGCGGCCTCCTCCTTTGCTTCACGGAACCCACTAGCCAACTTGTGGATTCATATGCCAATAGGAAACTCGGTCGCAATCTCCAGCTCAGGGGCACGCGAACATGCTTCCCCTATAAGTTACTCCAAATACTGACTTTGGGCAACTGCTTCATCCCGTTGGAGGCTCAACTATTCTATATTAATTCTCTGTTCGCTGAGTACCTGTTCCGCGCGTCCTTCCCTGGCACGGAGCTCCATCGTTGCGCTGTCCTGGAGCTGGTACAAGGTTTCGTGCAGGAGGGTAGCCAAATTTAATCCAAGCCCCATAAGCCAGCGCACCACAGCTCTATCCGCCGCATTTTATGTTATCAATGCTCCTACTGGGATCGCAATAATATTAGCCATTTAGGCCTTGAGTAGCTACTCAGTGGCTGACATACCCGTAACTTCATGAGGAGCGGTGGTTCCCGGCTATGATGCCCGTGTCCCAAGTTCCTGTATCTGCGCGTGGAGCGCCCCCAACACAATCTGTTGCTTCGACATGGCCTCGTCGATTGCTTCATGGGTGACTTCATAATGTCTCCCCTATGTCACCTAGGTCATCCTCGGTCAATGTGGTCATTTCTTCGTCCCATTTAGATGCCTTGGCCTTCTTCCGCGGCTTTGTCCATTTTGTTGGTGGTGACCATTTTAAGTGCGCACCCATGGTGGTTGACGGTGTTCCTTCCAACCCTATCTTCATGGTCGTCTCTGTGGGCACCTTCAGACCGCTTTCATCCTTTGTCGTCGTAGCCCCTCCTGTTGGTGCCTTGCTTGTCGAAGTCTGCGCCGCCTCCCGGGCCGCCCGAACCTCTGCAGCATGCTATTCGTTTCGCTTTTGCTGTGATGTGCGCTTAGCTTCAACCTTTTGTTTTTGGATAGTGGCCTCATCGTGCTCCATCGCATCTGGTCTGTGCCATTCCAATGGCCAGGTATCCAATACCGCATCGATATCTTCGTCAATGGCAATGAAAGGTGGTCCATGTCTGGTCAGGGTCCTTGTGCGCCCAGGTGTAGACAAAGTGCATGTCTGCTTTAAACTCGATGATGTGCTTCACATTGTCATATATTTCGTTGGACAAATGGGGTTGTTGGGTGATCCATTGTCGGACATTTGCGTCCATCAGTATCCAGAAAATATTGATGCCCTAGATTCTTGCAGCATCCTTGGTCGCCCAGAGTGACACATATTTGGCGGCTTCTGGCCAATCCTGGTCCAAAGAGGGAAAATGGCTATCTTCGGGTAATTCACTGGTAATCAGCACGATGGACAATAGCAGCCACGCATAGTGGAAGGTCTTGCCCTCCTCTTAGACTTCCCTACAGTTGGTCAAAAACTCATCACACAGGAACTACGCCCAATTGAACCGTTCCCCTGTTGCACTTTGCTCAGCTAGTGCGACGACTATCGCTAGGACCTCGTCGCTGCAGCATTTCCACATCACTTTCCCTGCTAGCAACTGGGTAGCAATGCAGACTGCTTTGTCCGAAATACTGCCAATAGTATACCCTCGCTGCCATTTCTCCAACTTGTATTTCTTTTTCAGGGTTTCTGTCATTGTCACATCGCCACTCTTATCAACGATTTCCCTGGGGTGTCTTCCTTCACAGCGGAGCTACGAGATTCTATGAATGAGTTCTGTCGTGATGTGGACGGGTTTATTTATCCATAAGTATCCATCGTGTACAAGACAAAGCAGTTGTTTGATGACCAATATTGTAATAGGGGGCCAGAGAAAGTGGGGAATGGACAAAAGACAGAGCAACCCGGCTTCCTCCACCTTTCACATCCATTCCTTTGGCTGAAGTGTCATAACCGTCCCTTCCGCGATTTGCTCCATCAGTTCACTAGTCGTCGAATGGGGAATTTTTTTTGTATTTGCAAGGTCCCAATCTTCAAATTTTGTCGTCGAAATACAGCCACTCACCGTGCCTTCAAGTGGAACCCCTTTTGGAAGAGACAGGGTGATGAGTATCTTGTCAACGCCATCCAGCTTTGTAGGGACCTTAGCCTTCCCTTTGCTTGGAGGAACATACTTGGGTCATCGGACTGGCTGGATATTTGCTTCACCTTCCTCGTTTAGGTCTATTTCTTCGACATAGGTTGAAGGTCCCTCTTCCTCCTCGTCGCTTTCAATTGTAACAGCTTTGCCCTTTTCTTCCATTGTGAGCTTGCTAAATTGTGGATTTCGTGGCGACCTCCTTATTGGTCCTAGTATCTGGGGGTCCTTCTTGGCCCGTAGCATCTTGAGTGATTTAGGGATTTCGGCTGCCTATGGTGTAGGATTTTGTGGAACCTCCTTGGTGGTTATCGACCTGATGAATGCCTCTCGCAATTCCTTTGGCATTGCCTGAAACCACGAGCTTTCTTCCATTGGTGTGTCATCCATCTTGTTCCTCTCGGCTGGAACCCATGGAGTCCTATTCTTCGAATGATCAGGCTCTGTTGTGTGCTCCTTCCCTAGCTTGTTATATACGATTTCAAATTCAAATTCAGCCTTTCGCCCTATTCGTGGCTCATTAATGCAATCTTGGTGGTTACCCCTATGCCTTAATTGCTTGTCGCCCGCTCCTCAGCGTCTTAAATGGGACATCGTATAATGAACAGTCCCTGCAACAGTCGCCTTCCATCCTTTCCCAGCTGCAGTGCAGCCCCTAGTACGCAGGTGCATGCTATGATTTCTACTGGCCCTATACGCCACAGCCGAATCGCGCAACCTTCCTGCAGATTATTTTATAGTCCCACGCCTTCTTTCAACTGCGTGGAGCACTGAGACTGGGCCTCCTACAGATAGTCAGGTGGTCGCACCCTTCGTACAAGCCTTCCTCTTCCGTGCTAGCCCAGGCTGCGGGCACGCTTCGCATTCCTTTGCATCTGGTAACGTATTGCAGTCTATGCTTCCTTGTGCCCTAAGATGCAGTTGCAACCATGATAGCAGGGTCACGGTTTGTGCTAGTATCGTAGGAGGGTCATCCAGGTCTAGTTCCTTCCCTCGTGTGCTCGCACGACCCAATTTGTGTGTTTCCTATTTTGATTTTATCAATTTATTCACCCAACCTCGCACTATTCCTTCTTAGCGTTGCCCCTCTTTCATCTAGTTCGCGAATTCTCAGGTTACCACGCCAAATGGCTTCTTGCAGCCATTGGATCCCTTCGTCTAGGTTTGTTTGTTCAGGTCGAACAACAGGGCCAGTGGTTGGGGAAATGCCCTTTATTTCCTGTCCGACCTGGGATAGAGTTTCCTTGGCCCACCTTGGGCTATTCACAGTCTTATCGGCCCAGCGAACCCTCATTACGCTCATATTCAGTTGGGTCGATGGTTGCGCAGCGTACTACTATGTTTATCGTTGTAGATGGGGGGCCGCTCGGCTTCGTCTATGCCGTTCCTGCTCTATGATTGAAGTGCCAGGGTTGACTAACTCCTCCTCATTTGTTGCGTTGTTATCTGTTGGTTGTTGTCTTACTTTAGTGGTCATGTGTCGCAATGATCTAATAATCATATTACAATTGAGTGTTGTGACTTCATGCAATCGGTTCTTCCACTGTTCCATTTCCTCATCTCAATCCAATGTGCAAGAACTATTGCACTCCCATGAGAGTCTTCCATCTGTTGAGGGATGCACCTGATCCTGGTCTTGCGCTATTATCTGGTAGATGCAGTCTAGTTCATCGTCATTATCTTCATCGCGCACCAGCTCGGTGTAGCACGCTCCTTCCGCTGGGTCTAGTGGAACTATGACACGAAGTGATTTTTTCTCGAATTCCATTTTCCGTCTTTTTGAGTTAATAACCCCATTCATGTTCGTAGCCCAATCTATTCCTAGCAATGTAGGGTATGGATTACTGTCATCAACAATTTCTATTACCTCAAAGTCGGTCCGCATACTTACTCCTTCAATGTCCACTGTCACCCCTTGCAGTGATCCCATCGGTAGGATCTTTTGCTGATTGGCCATCTGTAGTTGAATAGGAGACCACTGTAGTGCGGGCCTACCCATGCGTTCCCATGTTTGCTTAGGCAACACATTCCCCTCTGACTCTAGATCTAGAATGACCTGGTCTATCTCGTATTAACCGATTTGTGTCGTCATTCGCATCTCCCGCTAGGTGCGTAGGACATGTTTCCCTAGTTTCTCGACTACGCGCGGTTCCCCTGACCCTGTGCACCTAGCGATCAAATCTTGCAATCCTTTAACTGCTCTATTGTCGTGTAGCAACTTTATACATGTCTCTAGAAAGGTGGTAAGCATAGAGGGATCCATTCTCGGCTCAATTGGATCCCTATTACCTGGAGTAGGGACTTCTGTGAAGCTCTTCTGAGCTTCATTAGACGTCCCTTTCACCTATTCTATTTCCAAGTTAAGTTCCCTTGTAGGAGCATCACGACCCTTCCCATCGCCTCCAAGTTGTTTCCTTGCATCTCCTCCTGTGGTTGCACCACTCCTTAGTACCATATTTGTGCTGGGATCCTCTTCACGGGGTTCCGACCTCATCATTTGGATATTTTGAGTCAGAGTAGGCTGCAATACGCCCTTCTCGCGCATCTGGGTAAAAAGTGTCAGACAGTCTACCATTTAATGGTCAAATTGCTCACAGTATGGACAAGATATCCTCGTTGGATTAGTACAGTTGCGAGCGTAGTGCCCCAACCCTCCACAGTTATAACGTATCAGCTGTCTGGGCCCTCGCCCAGGGCCCATTCCTCTTCCTCGTCCACGTCCTTGAAATCCCCCGTGTGGCCCAATGGCTTCAGTCTACACTCAATAGGCTGGGGTTCTTTCCATCATTAAATTGTAACTTCAACACGTTCGCTCGTCGTGACCCACTGATCTACAAAAGTTGCAATACAGCTGCTGCGGGGTTTGGGTATATTTCTACAACAGGTGACAGTTGTTTGTTGTGTGCTTTCCCCCCACTTGACAAATGGTGCACCAGAGTGCGGGTGCTGCACTTGGCCCTGCTTGTACCTCCAGCTTTAATGGCATCGGGACCCCTCTCGCCAGATAGTTTGCAAAGACGGGCCAGTGGTCCTTGTCGTGTCCTTGGCTTTTTCATTTAAGGCACCCTACCTCTGTACGCGCCTCCAGTCAGGGAGCCCTTTCTTGCTTCAAGCTTTGCATTTCTAAGCACAAGTTTTGTAGTTGCACATGGATTTGTTGAACTCCCAACCCCGGATCCTGTATTGGAGTTTCATGCAACCTCATTGCTGTCTCTAATGCTTCGGCTTGGGTTGAGATCTTTTGTTGTGATAACGCCGTCCTTAGATGTGGTGTTAATGACGCTACAAACCACGTGTAGTATTACGCATCCATCAATGTCATGCTAACCTCACGGATTGTGCTTTTCAATCTCTAGTATAGATCCCACGGGGTTTCACCAGGTAACATCGTGATCTCCTTGAACCCAATGATCGAATGTGTCTCTGATTTTGGCCAACTAAATTCTTTGTTCAATGCGTCCTGGATCACCATTATTCCCTCATTTGAATGATCACTTGAGTACTTTATATACCACGTCAACGTGCGGTCCTGCATTTCACTAACCAGAGTAGCCTTTTTGATGTTATCATCTGACGTGGTTCCTCGTTTCCCACACCTTTAAATACCGGCAACTTGACTGCACTCACCATCGAAACCTTCGGTGGTGGCAGAGGTGGGGTTGGCGAAGATGGATTCGATGTAGGAGAAGTAGGTGATGGCGTGGATGGTGGTGGTATTAGCGGGATGCACCGCCCAATCAACCAGACTGCGCTTCTTAGAGAGAACCTTGCAAGTTCTTCCTCACTTTCTCGCGAAATAGAAATCAAAGGGATTTTCTCTAATCCTTCGGTTCCTCGGTAGCCTCTTCCACTCTGTGTTATGCCAGACATTAATGAATGCGCATAATCCGTTTTTCACATAACAACATTTATTCCAAGTATTCAACGATTTGATATATTTACCCCACGACCCTTGGAGAAAGCGCCTTTCTGCTTCACTATAACTCAGTTGTGTCTATCGCAAACTTAGTGATAAACCCTCCTATTATCTGATCCAACCAGTGATCTACTACGCGTGCGATTTTGTCTCCCAGGATGCTTTATCATCCCATGATCTCTTTCAATTGGGTGGAGCGGTGAGACTGTCTTCTTTTTTGCTAGTCAGGCGGTTGGCCTGCCTGTGTAGAGCTTTAAGTGACTGCCATTCACTCTTCTTGGAAAAGGGGTCTCCATTGAGTTTAGCCAACTGAAACATGCCCCCATTGGTAACTTCTTTGATGACATAGGGTCCCAATTAGTGCATGCAAATTTTACCTGGGAATTTTTCGAACTTACTGTCATAAAGCAATACTAGATAATTTCCTTGAAGGTGCACATCTTTATATGGTGATCATGCCACACTTTCTCGTGTTGTTTCTGTACTTGTTGGTGGAATCCATCCAGAAAGTGTTCCTCCTCCAATTCTTCTAGCTGTGCGAGCCTTTCTTCCAATGCCCTACGGTCTGACATACCTGTGATCTGGGCGTAGCTTTTTATAAACTTCTGATAGTAGCCCGTGTGTCCTAATGTAGCACTTAGCTGCTTTACACTTTGCGGTGCTTGCAGATTTAATATGATAGCGATCTTTGTCGGATCCACCATTAGTCATTTCTTACAAACCACATGGCCCAGCAAGTTCTCGAAAGGGACGAGGAAAGTACACTTCTTTAGGTTGAGTGCAATCTGGTGCTGGTGGCAAGTATCCAGCATTAATCGTAAGATTGCGACATGTTTCTTAACCAAGCCAAATACAGTCCAGTCATCCAGGTAGACTTATAAGAACTTGTGGATAAATTCCTTGAACGCGGCTACCACAATACGAGAAAATATTGCTGGCACATTCTCCATCCCAAAGGGCATTATTGTATACTGAAAACAACCCCATGCGGTAGCAAACATTGTCTTGCTCCGATCCTCTGGCGCGATCTTGATCTGATGGTACCCGAAGAATCCATCTGTGAAGGAGTATGCTTCCTGCCCGCCCTCATTTTCTAGTACCTCATCTGTAAAGGGTGTTGGAAACGGATTGTTAATACAAGCATCATTGAGCTTCTGCAAATCTACGTAGATGCCGATCTCACCCTTCTATTTCTTCTCCTGCACAACCATAGGGCTTACCAAATCAAACTCCTCGAGTGGTTCAATAATTCCTGCTGCCAGCATCTTCTCCAATTCTTCGCGGACCTTTGCTTTGTACTTTGGATTCAATCGGTAGGGTCGTCGTTTCACTGGCTTTACATCTAGCTTCAAAGTTATTTTCATCATTCATAGGTCTCCTAGAATCCCTTTCAGCTCCGTAATTTCTGTAGGGAATAAATCTCGGTATTCTCGAAGCAACTCGGTGACCTTTTCCACCATGGCATCGTCCCAATAGTCCCCAAGCATAGCATACTTTGACTCTTCCTCTATTTTGATATTTACTTGCTTTGTTTCCAATGGCACCGTGATGTCTGGATCTTTTATCTCGAGGCCTCACACTTCATGACTCCCTTCAGATTATGGTATATTGATGTTACGCGGGTCATCCTCATCATCTTCTACTTTTGCATTGTAACATGCTAAGGCCTAGCTCAATTGTCGTGACCAGTCTGACGGCTCGACTTTTTCTGGTTCCCATTGTGTTCTGAATATGGCGGTTTTTACTAGCTGTAATACGTCATCCACGGTATCCATCCATTGGTCTTCAAAAAGAAATGTTGACAGAAACCCTTCACACAAGATATCCCACTCTCCGATTCCATGTCAGAGCTCTGTTTTTGTATACCAGTTCCTTGGGATGACATCCAGGGTATGATAAAATAAGTGCACCCATTCTGGTTGAGGCTCCACAGCATAAGCTTTGGTCCATTTGGTCAGGTGTAGGTGCGGATCATCTTGTCCATCGTATTTATCCATTATTCATAGCTCTGGCTTCCCAAATCTTATCTGCATCATGCGCTTACAACTTCGCCAATTTTCGAAGGTTCCTTCATGGGTGTCCCACCATCGCGTCGGTGTTGCGCGTAATGCCCATTTTAGCGCATCAAACCGTTGGTACTCTGGTACCGTGCTTTCAAACTTAACCAAGAATTCATCCACTACTGTCAGCCCATCATACATCGGTAGCTCACCGTTCGGAGCTTTAACGGAATACAATGATTTCGTCATCATATTACAGTGTAACGTGGTTACCCCGTTCACCCTGTTTCGCCATCGCTCGTCCTCTTCATCTGAATTTCTGGTGCAGGAGCTGGCATAGCCCCGCAAGAGTCTCCACTCTTCCTTCATCCTATTTGCATCAATTTTGTAGATACAATCCAATGCATCGTCCTTTTCTTCGTTGTGCGCAGGTTCTGTGTAGCACTGTCTGTCTGTTGGATCTAGTGAAATGAATACACAAAGTGACTTCTTCTCAAGTATCATCTTCCTCTATTTGAGTTCAATAACCCCATTCATGTCAGTGGCCTAGTCTATCCCTAGCAACGTAGGGTACGGGCTACTTTCATCCATGATTTCAATAACTTTGAAATTCGCCCGGGTACTTGCGCCATCAATATCTACTGTAATTCCTTGTAGCCTTCCCATGGGCAAGTGTGGAGCTATAAACAGGGTCTCTTTCACCTCTAATTACCTCACATTAATATGTTAATCTGGGCATGTTTGTTATTTCAATGAGTGTCTCAGTCTGAGTCTATCATTTGCCAGAGTAATGCTAGTAGCACAGTATTTGAAAATACAAGAGAAAACAGATGCTTGTTTACAGCTAACTAGTTCAAAAGATTAAACCACACATTCAGAGGACTAAGCAATTTATCAGTCAAGAGTTCGGTAGCAATAACCCATACCTTTGGAAACTGATGGAAAAGGAAATCAGAGAATAGATCGTGGATCTACGAGCCAGACAATAGATGTCAATGCTCACTACAGGCTGAGACCGTTCTTCACACCAAAATAACAAATGACAAGAAATGGAACGACAATTAAGAAATCGAACATCAAAATTGAAATGGAACAGCAAATCTGAAATGGAACAATAATTATGAAATGGAACAAAAAATCTGCAATGGAACAGCAAATCGGAAATGGAACAACAATTAAGAAATAGAACAAAGACTAAGTCTAACAAGCAGTAACACCTTAGTCTATAAGATTGAATGCATTAATCGTAATCTACAGGAATCAAACGTCAATCCTTCACTCTTAAGGGCAGACGGAATAACACACCAAAATGGAACAACACTGATTATTGATGAATTATGGAACAACGCTTGAAAATCATATATACACACAACACACTTAAATAGTAATATGATCCAGGTATCACCTCAGTTAGAAAGAGTGCGACTACATTTCAAAATAGAACAACATTGTTTATAAATCCAATAATCGCAAATAACATAACTTCCAAGATGAATTCTATAATGCTAATGAACAAGTGCACAACACAAAAGCTCTGTAATTAAACAACAACAGTATTATGTAAAGACCAGCAGTATTATAACACCTAAAGGAACAGTGATACGATACAGAGTCGATACAATAGTTCTGTCTTTAGAAACCTTTATAAATTAAACATAACAGAGCATGTGATGTAAACTTACAAAACACATCAGATTACCAAATAATGTCGATAAGCAAACCATGTATAAACCAAACGTAATGGTACAAGATCAAGTGTCCACAAGGGCCGGGCCCTTAGCCTCCAGGGGTACACCGCTTGAAGTTACTCCAGACTCAAAGATGAAATAGTAACCAAGTTTTTATTAATGCATAAAGTGAAATTACAATAGATCAGTTCTTAACGAGACTCGACGATCAAAGTTTTGATCTTAAAAGAAATTACATAAACATAACAACATCCAACTCTCCCCCCCTTGAGCTAACAATGCTGCCCCTTTTATAAGGGTGAAGGTGGAGATATCTAAGTGTAGAAAATAGATAAAACAATGATCCCTCAAGATCAAGGATCCTGAGGGATTCACCGAACCATTAGTCCTCAGTCATTTCTTTTCTTTCCTGCACCGAGCCGATATCTCCACTTCCTTTCCTGGGATGATTTTCTTTGCCTTGTTTGCATATGGTCTCCTGTCAAAGGGACATCGGTTAACCCATCCTTGTCCTTTCCTTTCGAATGGCAACTTCTCGTTTTTCCTCCTTCCTGCATAAGGAAATGAAAATTGTCAGCGTTTTCATCTTTCATACTAATCTCACATGTTTTATTACAATTCTTTATCGTTTTCTGAGTTCATGGTGCAAAAAGGTTTGTAAGTTCTAATGAAAAGACGCTGAAATAATCATCAAAAACATACCTTCTTTAGTACTCCGCACACCCCCCTGCTTACCCTTTTTCATGCCCTCATGAAAACATTGTAGTTGACATGTAAGGCAGTGAGTGAGTAGGCTGGAGATGGAATCTCATGTAAAGGCCTACAGCCATGATGCCAAACTAAGTATTCAAAGAAATGGCCTGTCTGACCCTCAGGCATCTCATACAGGGCTTGGTATCCGAGTGTTGGGTGCCAAATAATTGGACTCCGGAACCTATATCCTAACTAGGATGGCCCTACCCTCAAAATGATTTCGCCATAAAGGTGCAAGCGGTTGGCAGCTAATTTAAAATTCTCATACTTAAATGGTTCCCTGAGCTGGATATTCGGATTAGAGATTTGATACCGAAATTTAGCTGCATCAATGGCAGGGTCTTTGATAGAGAAAAAATATTCTAATCCCTGTCGAATGAGTGCCTCTTGCATGGGTCCTAATTCTTCAATTACACCTGAAGTCTTCATGAGGTTTCTATGTTTTCTCCACAACTGTACTGGATCCCTAGGCTCATCCCTTATCCATAAATCTAATCCATTTTCTTGTCTTTGGAAAGCATTATAGGATTTGATCCATTTAATTTGATTAACCCCAAATGAAATAAATTCCTGTAATTGGATATCCCCAACAAAAGGGTCAGGGTTCAGCTCGGTCTCCTGTTCTAATACAAGGTTATGTAAATAAAACTCACACAGTAGTCTCTGAACTTTTACCCCGTAGTGCTTACAGCAGTTTATAAAAGCATTGATGGTGTTAATTTGTATGGGAGCACCTGCTTTAACAACCTTTATTTTCAATTACAAATATATTTTCATAACAAGGCATAATTCTTAGCAGGGGCTCTACATACTAGGATGCCATTGTATAAAGAACATAAGGTATCCATCTGCTTGATAACTATATCTAACCTACGAGTTACCTTCGCGACTTTCTCTTCTTCCCTTCGCCATCCTTCAAAGGCTCGGCTTTCGGATAGATTGACGTTCCTAAGCTACTGCTGTAGCTCTTCATACTTTTCTCAAGGGACCGTTTGCTCTCTAAGCTTCTCTGCTACTTGCTGAACTTGCTTCAAACCCTTCTATAGGGTTATCATTTTTGGATCTCTTTTCAATGCAGCAATGGAGGCCGAGAATTTTACCTTAACTTTCCTGTTGCGTTGTTTTGAGTTCATGACTCTGATCACTCTCGAAGGTGGTTCCTCCATCTGAATTTCCTTACCACGGGTCAACATCTCATCCATTTCTATCTTAACATGGATATCATTCCATTGTTGTTCCTTTTCAAATGGAATAGCAGTTTGTTCCTTAGCATCATTTGGAACAGCAGCCTGACTTTCTGATCCAAGTGGATGTTGGTGGCCACCCACCTATCCCATTTGGACCCCCGCAACTGTCTCTTTCAGTTTTTCAGTTTCCATAATTGTAGCACAATTTACTATTTTTAGCAGTTTTTTCGGGTCCTGAACTTCCGGAGCCATTTTGAGGCCGTAAACGACGTTTTTGTGAAATCTGGGGGCAACATGGGTCCATGGACCGATGTTGCCCTTCCCAAAGTGGTAGTTCTCAGATAGATCTTTCTAATGAGCTATCATACGTGTCAAACGGAGATCGTATGCCAAAGTTACGACCTCAGGAAATTGATGTACCAATTTACCCAAAACGGGGCCCACAATTTGGCGTTTCATCTTCTAGGGGTAGGTTTTGGAATGTGAAGGGTTTTCCATTGTTTCTCAACAATAAATATGCATTCGAGCCTCATTGTAACACAATTCAGAACAGTTCAGAGGCATGTAGCCACACATCTCTTCTCAGAGATAAGCTGCCATCGCCCTAGCTGGTTTATTTCTATTTCTAGTTGTAAACATATTTCAATATTTTCCATTAATGGGATGAAGTATTATTTCCACTGCATCTCTTTGTTTATGGTTATCAAATCTCTGTATTTATGGTTATCTCTGTAATCTATTGCGTTCCTGTTTAAATTCGGATCACTTTCGACAGGGTTTTGAACAACAGGATGGAGTCTGGTCCTCCGCCCCTTTGTCTTGAGGGGTTTTGCTGGAGCGGTTGCATTTTTCCTTCCCGAAGTCCCTTTTACCCTTTGCCTTGCTTTTAGAATCCTAATGCGCTGGTGGAGCTGGACTATTATATTCAGTAATCTTTGTTGTTCCTTTCACAATTCCCTAATTTCCGCAATTTCCTTAGAAGGAACAACAGGCTGTTCACTGTGGCCTGGACTGTGACTAATTCCCAGATTTTCACTCTGGGGTGTTTCTTCACTGTTCTGCTCCGGCTGTTCTGGGGCAAGAATCCTAACTGGTTCTGTTATTTCTTGGGCGACCTCTTTTTCTACCCCTGTTTCCTACGGAATTTCTTCTGGTGTCTTCTGGTTAGGAATAGATTGTTCCTGTTCAACATCTCCTGTCATATTTTCATCATGAACAGGCAGATTCTCTTCTTTTGCCTCTTTTGCATGTGATTCTTCAGGTGCATTTTCCTCCTGAGGTTTCTCTTCAGCATGGAGGTCTGATGGACTGGAAGGTTGGCCAAATTCGCCCATATTGGCCAAAAATTTGGCCAATTCATCTTCTCCCAATGGGTCCTGCAATGGGCTACCTTCCTACTATTCTGTTTCCTCCTCTTGCTCAGATTGCTCAGCTTCTTCTTCTTTTTCTCCTTCTTCTTCAGATTTCTCGGCTTCTTCTTTTTCTCCTTCTTCTTCTTCCTACTCGGCTTCTTCTTCTTTTCTCCTTCTTCTTCTTCCTGCTCGGCTTCTTCTTCTTCCTGCATTCCTTTCTCATCATCTTCCCCTTCTGGTCGTGGGGTTGCTCATCTTCTATTTCTACCAGTTGGCTCGTGTTTTCTTGGGGCTTCTCTTTCCTCCCTCGTAGCCGTGCTAGCTGGACCGATTTCCTGCGTTTTTCTAGATGCTCGGGTGTGCTGGTGGCATGTTTACGTTTTTCTGGACGCTCAAGTGTACTGGCGGCATGTTTACGTTTTGGGGATGGTGTGGTCAATCTTCCATTTATCATGGCAATTAGCTCTTCCCAGCTGCTCTGCTGCTGGGTAAGGCTATGGCTGACTATTAGCCGAATCAACCCATGATGATTAACAACTGACTCTACATGTTGTGCCTTTTTTATGCTCCATGCAACATCGTGAAGTAATGAATTAAAAATGTAGGTAAATTTACAGAGCATTTTTTCTTTAGTACAACTAAGAGTTTAAGGTGTCGTGGTCTTACCATGTCTTTTCTGCCTTCATAGGTGGTGTAGCTTTGAATGGTCTTCACCAATTTTGTCCACGGCTCTCCTAGCGCTACTGGAAAAACCCCCTTTCCTCTAATTTTCAAGCTCTAGCCTTTGTCCTGGAATATTTCTATGATCTTTTGCAATCTCTCCTTCTTTAACGTCCATACAGGTCCAGTGGCTGGCAGTCCCGAGACTTCTGCGATTATGTCGTCGATGACTGCTATGTGTCTCCCTCTCACTGTGGAGTGATCCTCTTGCAAATTCTGCAAGAATTCAATTGCCACAGTCTCGTTAGTCTTCTTCAAGTGGTTGAGATAAGTCAGCCACCCTGCTCTTGCCAGGATTTCCCAGGTAGTAGCAGAGACTGTTAACACCTGTGATTCTCTCCGAATCGATCTTGCTCCCATGGTTTCACTGTAAACTCTCAATGGAATGGCAGCTGTTCACACTGTTAAAACACAGAGACGCTGACAAATGCAAGACTTGCTCAAAATCTAATGTTGCAGAGTATGCAATGGAAATGGCTTATGAATAGCAAGTCATGCAGAAAAATAAAAAAATAGTATATCGTTGAGCCGTGCTATACCCCAGTACACAGCTTCCCGAATAGTGATCTGACACGTAATCCAGGGAATGATGAGGTTAACCTCCACCCCGCAATGTCATAGGTTGTCCCAGCTGTCAAATACAGGAGCAGCACCCGCTCTGAAACAGAGTCCTTAAGGAACAGCGTATGGCAATATGCCATGTTTACAAAAGTAGCAAATTACCGAAATCGAGACGTAGAGTTGCGTTGCTTAATACGTAAGAGATTGCGGTGATATGATGCGAGGTTGGGGATAGGACATCTGCCATGGGTAGAGAGTCTCATACGGTCATTGTCAATTTTTATGTCATGATTGGTGATAATATATATTCGTGCGTTGTATGGTTTGGGAAATAATATATAATTTATTACTAAGGCATAAGAAATAGAAGGGTGCCAATAACTTACCTTTTAGTGTAAACAATGTGACTTCAATACCATTAACAGTGCTTTGCTGCCGACAGGTGTCCATAACCTTGGCAGAGTTGTTTATTTCACCCATGGAACCATGATCCTTTGTGTATGATTAGGAAATGTTGTGTAATGTCAAAATGTAGGCCATTATGCTGGCTTGGTGACCAGTTAGCGATAATGCCATTCACAAGGAAGGAGCGAAAGGTGGGCAGGCCGGCTCATGATGAGACCTCTTGTTCCAAGGGTTCTTTATATGATATACCTTTTGTACCATATCCCTGGTGTGGTGGCCATAGTGGGAATGCCACTTCGCTTTCGACCACATGATCATGGTAGGCTGGCTCTTGATGAGACCCCCTATCCTGCATTTGAAAACTTATAAGTCATTAAGATAGCATTGTTTGCTCTTTTTTTTCTTTCTTTTTCATACAGTACTTTCTCTATTTATACATAAAGGGTGGTTCAACACTCCTTAAGAGTAGGAATGGTGGAAGAAGTCTTAACATCCCAATAGGAAGATATAAACCCTTTGCTCTTATTCCTGAATAATAATCAAAGAGGATTAAAAGGGACCAACATGATAAAGATAACCAATCAGAGC
Organism: Pinus taeda; assembly: GCA_000404065.3. NCBI lineage: Eukaryota > Viridiplantae > Streptophyta > Pinopsida > Pinales > Pinaceae > Pinus > Pinus taeda. Next base: position 1,036 of record APFE031253463.1, on the reverse strand, counting down.
AAAATTAGTAGAACAATGACATCAAAAGATAATGAATAAGCGTGTCCTTCCTTCTATCCTCTTACCAATTCAGAGCAATTCCTTATAAAGATAGCGATTTTATGATTCACTGATTTCAGTATGCTGTGATTTTGTATCCATTGCATAAGTGCAAAGCTGTATTATAAAAGACTTGAAAGAACAGGAACAATAAGATCCTTAATTTAGAACAAGTTGTTTCAAAGGGAGAGCAAAAGAATGCAAGTAGCGTTCCTTTTGGAAAAAGAAACAACAAAAGACCACAAATGTTGTTCCTTTGGAAAAGGAACAATATGAAACGCAAATGTCGTTCCTTTGAAAAAGGAACAGCAAAGATGGAAAACGTTGTTCCTTTGGAAAAGGAACAGCAGACACCAAGATGCCTTTCCTTTGGAAAAGGAACAATAGAAATCAAAAAACGTTGTTCGTTTAGAAAAAGAACAACAAAACACACCAATGTTGTTCCTTTGGAAAAGGAACAATACAAATCGAAAATATTTTTCCCTTGGAAAAGGAACAACAAAGAAAACACATGCCTTTCCTTTGGAAAAGGAACAACAGAAATCGAAAATGTTGTTCCTTTGGAAAAGGAACAACAAAACATACAAATGTCGTTCCTTTGGAAAAGGAACAACAGAAATCGAAAACGTTGTTCCTTTGAAAAAGGAACAGCAAAACACACAAATGTCGTTCCTTTGGAAAATGAACAACAGAAATAAAAAAATGTTGTTCCTTTGAAAAAGGAACAACAAAACACACAGAAATGTCGTTCCTTTGGAAAAGGAACAACAGAAATCGAAAATGTTGTTCCTTTGGAAAAGGAACAACAAAACACACAGAAATGTCGTTCCTTTGGAAGAGGAAAAACATAAATCGAAAATGTTGTTCCTTTGGAAAATGAACAGAAGAACACACAAATGTCATTCCTTTGGAAAATGAACAGCAGAAATCGAAAATGTTGTTCCTTTGGAAAAGGAACAACAAAACACATAGAAATTCCGTTCCTTTGGAAAAGGAA
>APFE031253460.1:11750-47876 GCA_000404065.3 Pinus taeda | reverse complement strand
TTACAATACATATTTATACATGCCGAAGCATCCAATACCATGGACTGAAAACCATCATGTCCAAAACCATGGACCGAAAATGATTGCGTCCAAAAAACATGTGTGAAAATCATGCACAAAACCATAGGTGGGTCCGCCCAACCTAACATAGGGTCCAAAACCAAAATTTTCTGGGCTGCTGCCCTGGACCCCATAAAGTGGGGTTACAGGTACCCCTCAAACCCCCTGTTAACTATGTGGAAAGAATATAACACAACCCAATAAATGGTAATTGGGTTGTCGATTTCATTCTTCACTTGAGGCTTGTGCTGATTGCAGTTGGAGACTATAAAGGATTTTCTTCCTCCTTTATTTAACAAGTCCTTTTGACACAAAGTGTTGAAGGCACACTTGGCTTCCTTTGGTCTTCCATCTCTTCTCAACCTCACTGGATGGATTACTTCATTTTGCTATAGATCTTGAGGGAAATTGTTTGTCCTCTCATATCTGCAGTCCACTACTTTCTGGCCAGAGTTGCCATAGTTGTAGCATTCAATATGGCTTAAGAATTAAACAAAGGACCTACCATATCTACTAGCATTCTTGTCACAACCTCTACTGCTGCAATCATGCATTCTCCTGGCTACTTTGCACATTCTTGGGTTGTTGCTACCCAACACATCTTGTTTTCTTTCATGCCATCTACAGTCTATGGCTTTATGAAAAAAAATATTGCAAGAAAAACAATAACCATGAAAAGGATTTTGATAGCAAAAGACACCTTTTCTTTGAGAGATTTTTCCTTGAGGGGGAAAGGACCTCCGCTAGTTTTTCATGTGCCTTCCATGGCAGTTTTCATTATTGCCTTGCTTTCTTCCTTTCTATTGCTTGGTTTTATTTTCCTACTCTACTTGTTGTTGCTTCTTACCATTTTGTTTTTACCTTATCTTCTCTTGTTGTTGATGCTTTCCTTGATACTGTTGTTGTCCAACAACCTATTTTACCTTGTTGTTGTTGGAACCTCCAACTACCCTTACTTGCATAACTAACCCTTCAATATTTTACTTCTTGGAGCTTGATTCTTCTTCAAAATCCAAACTAGTCTTAATGAGCAGGGATCTCTACTTATCAAGCATCTCATTCAAAGCCTTCGTTCTCTTCTCAAGCTTCTCGTATTGAGACAACTATTTATTTTATTTTTCTAAGTCATGTCTTAATGAGACTACTCCAACTTGTAGTCTCTCATAGTGATCTTCTCTTACATCTAGTTGAATGATTAGCCTCCCATTCAATCTACTAGCCTCTTCTTGTTGAGGATTTAGATCAACTATTGTTTTGCTCCACTTCTCATTCTCAAACTCATACTTGTGCAACTACTCCTTTTGCTTGAGATTTTCTTCTGATAGATCCTTTATCTCTTTTAGAGCATAGATCAACTTCTTCCTAAAATAGATCATTTCATCTAGACCTTCTTTTTTGCTATTAGAGATGCTAGCTAAGCCCCCACAAAGATCTAAGCCCATCTCTATGTCCATGGAATCTTCCACTAGTCTAAGGAGTATTCCATATTCATCCCTTCTAGTGAAACCCCTATTCTCTTCATGAGATATACTCCCTTATTCTTCAGAGGATCCCTCATTTTCTATTGCTACTAAAGAGGGTTTATCTTCATACTACTACTAGATGCATGACAATCTCTATCTTCAAGTGATTCACATGAACATCTAGATAATGAATGACCTATTTCTTTACGTTTATCACAAAGCAATAACTTACCTTCTGAGTTGGCATGGCCCTTCATTTGATTCTTCATCATCATCAATCGAGAGTTATGGGCAACACCTTCCTTATTTGAAGAAGGATCTTTCCTTTGAGATGCCTTTGTCTTTCTCTTTCTTCTCATTTTCTCATTATCAGCAGGCTTCACAAATTCAAGTTCACTACTTGAGAAACAAGGTTCATTAACCTCCTTTGTTATTGCATAGCTTTCTCCTCCATATAAACATTGCAATATGTCCAACATTTTCTTTTCTAACTGACAATGCCTCACTTTGTCAGCATATGGCTTAGACAACCCTTTCATGATGATTTCCTTGGATTTTGTATTGAACTCATTCCTCTCTCCATATATCACATACAACAGAATGTCTTCATTGATTACCATTAAATAGGCTTCCATTCTAATATTCTAGAGCTTATAGTCTGACCCATAAAAAAATGGAACTCCTTTTGGTGTAAGCCATGTTTGATTAGCCATTGTTTCCCTTTGATCTACCTTTGAGCAATTAAGTTTTTCCAGAAGGAAATTGGCTCTGATGCCAATTGTTGGAAACAATGTTAATACTGAGAGGGGGGGAGTGAATGAGTATTAGGGCTAATTCAAACTATTTAGCCAATCTATATTTAAGATTTAAACTTCGCACCTATTAAGTATGAGTATCAATTAACAGTCCATAACACATCATGAGCAACAAACACATGAGACACAAAGATTTAACGTGGAAACCCTTTTGCGAGAAAAAACACCAAAGCTTGTTTTGTTATTGATGTAAAAATAAGAGCACCTACTCTATTACATCAATCTATTTGTGAGCCACCACTCGTAGGAAGCATCAATTCCCTTTCATTATTTTCTAGCACCCACTAGCAGGAAGCACCAAGTCCCTTCTTTTGTAGACACCTAATCAACATACCAGAAGCACCATGTGAAACACCAACTTCACGTATTTGTTGTAAGAACCAACTTGCAGTTCCTTGGATTTATGCAAACATCAAATGCAGGAGACACCAACCTCCAAGCCTTCCTTAGACACCCACTAGAGATAGAAGTACCAACTTCCTATATGAAGGCTCCAACCCACACTCAATAAGGAACGAATATTCTGTATAGATGGAAGTGAATCTGCCTGATATCAACTGTATTCACCTCTTCCTTTGTCCCGTATAGAATTATCTATCTTGCTCAACATTCTTCACTCTCACTTAGCAACATACTTTCATACTCAACCCTTGTAACACTTTTCCCTATGCTCACTGTGTTCATTCTATAGCAAAAGTCACTCATCTCTCGGCCCTCTCCTTTCAAGAGCATACACTTAGCTCTTTACCCTGTTCTTCATCGCAGGCACTCTTGGCCCTTATCCTCTGCATAGGAACTCTGGCCACTCTCTGCATCCCAGGGACACTTGGCCTATACTCAACAGTGCAAACTCACAAATCTCTCAACAACACTTCTATCCACTCCAATTGCTCAATTGTAATCCTCAGTTTTGTTCCTTTGTTGCACTTTAGTCGATGTCTTCTTTGTTGTCCTCCGTACTACCCAAGTGCGTACTCTATGCATGGCTTCCCATACTGTGTAAGGCAGGTCTACCTAATCAATCTCATCTGTTGTTGTATCGAAATTACTTGATCACTGCAACTAAATTAATTCAAGGAATGGGATTCTAAGAATTTCTCTCACACTAAGAATTAATTCTCAATTAAGTTGTAGGCTACAACAATGTTATTCATGCTTCTTGATTGCTCAAAGAGCTCAAGATGTAATTCAACATGGATTATCTAAACTTGATCTGATCTTTATTCAATTCCATGAAGCATGGAGGGAAGACCAAGCATAGTTGTTCTGGAGTCAACTTCCACCTCTGCAGGTGATGGTCCTCTTAGTCTCAATCTCCTACCTTCAACAATGACTATTGAGTCTATTGCAACATCTGTGCAATCGTGGTCCTCGCTAGCATGACTAATCAATATTTGCAAGCATCATCACACCAAAGGCACCAACTTTTATACACACATTTACTTTGTCAACTCATTCATCCTTCATACACCTCTGTGTTGCAATCTCAGAACTTTGCATCCTGTAACTTTTATAAATAGCGATTCTCAATTTCTTATGGGCTCACTGGGTTTCAGGCTTGGCCTCTAGCCCCTTTTGCTTTGACACCTATTGATTTTCCAATAGGACAGGGTCCTACGACCCGATGTTGAGCACTTAGGTGCTAAGTCCTTTAGGGTCCTGTCGAGGGCCTCTCTCCTTGTGTGCATGCTCTACGCCCTTGGTTCTCCGGTGTACATGACCAAATACCAACACACCGGTCAAAGCTCCCTCTCTCGGTGCCTCCATAAAGTTCTTTTAACAAGACATGATGGGATTTCCGACCTCCTGGCTATACTGCTAGGGTGACATCATGATTATGTCATCAACCCCATGTGGCGCCTCTTGAGTGTTGACATGTGTCACCGGGATTTGACCCATTAGGCCACCTAGAAATGTCCAATCTGATTGCCACATGTCACCCGTATAGACATCTCATGTTGACGCCATCTGCGATTATCAACTCCTGAGAGCCAATCAAATGCTATCATGTGTCATGTCAGAGGAGAGAGAAAGGGTCCCTCGATCCTTGGTTTGCAAGCGATTTCCTTTATAAATCCTTGCTCCCTTCAACCCTGATGCTTTTAAGGAATTCATTAATAAGAGGTTACGATCTTCTGAGTTTTCATGTTTCCAGGGTTCCAGGGTTCCTGCGTTCCCAACTCATTGTATTCCCATGGCCCTTTTAAATAAACCTTCGGGCTTCTACCTTATGGGATTCTGGGCCTTCCAGGTTTCCAGGTTTCTAGGGTTTTTGGAGTTTCGAACTTCTTGGGTTCCGGGCTTTTTAATAAAACCTTTGGGCTCCGAACTTCCGGGATTTTGACCTTCCAAGTTTTCGGGTTTCCTGCTTCCTTGGCTCACTATAATCCCGTAGCCTTTGTAATAAAACCCCTGGGCTCTGACCTTCTGGGATTTTGACCTTTCAGGTTTCCAAGCTCTCGAGAGTTTTGGGCTTCCTAGTTCTAAGCCTTCCGGGCTTTTGACTTTTTGTGGACCCATCTTTCACTGCCTCTAACTTGTGATCCACGAGGCCATTTGCAAGCTTCTTTGTACCATTGGAAAACTCTTTCAAAGTACTATCCAACTGTGTTATCTCCAAAAGTATTTGAGTTGATCTATTGAGGCAAAATCTTCGCCAAAGTCTGGGACTTCCAACCATCACAGTCATCTTTTTATGACTTCTTTAATAAACCTTCTATTGTGATGATTATTTACAAGATACTGCAACAACCATGGGACCCCCCTTGAGCTTGACACATCAAACACATCAATGCTAACTCAGTTACTATCATAGTTAGGCTAGCAGACATCAAAGCCAACATCTACTAGCACAAACATCAATGGTAGTCTAATTGACATCAATGCCAACACTTTTGTTAATTGGCAGACAATTTCAACTTCCCAACACATCTCCAAACATGATTGTTGACATCAATGCCCACACACTTGTTTTCACTAGCCATCCAGACAATACCAATTGTCTAACACATTACAAAACAATTGTTAATATACGCTTATGGATTAAAGCTCATCCTCTTTTTCCACGTCCTGATCCATCTGATGTCCCAAATCTCAAATGTTTCTCATTTGAATGATGTGATTCGTTACATAATTTTTCGTCAATTAAGATGTTTTCATATAGCCGTGTAGCTAATTTTTGTCTTTTCACTGGTTGTTTATTTATATAATGAATATTGTTTATCTTAGATAGGGTCTTTCTAAATATTATTATATTAGTACCATATACTAAGCCAATTATGGACTTATTTCCTTTTCTTCTAATTCAAAATGAAAAAGCAACGAGTCAATGATTAGCTTATTTTCCCTTCGTCACAGCAAGTTTTACCAAGCCTGTCAAGTTATATGTATATGTGTACGTGTATAGGGGTGTGCTTAACTGTATCCTAGTCTTCTATATAACAGGTGGATGGGAAGAACAAGAATCCTTCGTGGGGAGCTATAGGTTATTGTGGACCAGATCCAGATGTTACTAAAATCATGAAAGATCCGGATGGTCCTCTACATGATAAGGTAATTGATTTAGATCTTGCAGGTGACAACATCGTCCATACACTGCGTAATGCTGGCTGTGATGTTGTAGAAGGGAATTCTCAGCTTGAGCGTTTATGGAAGCGGAGGGTGAAAAGTAAAAGTGATGGCAGAAAGAAGGCAATCACAATAAAATGCGATGTAACTGTAGTAGGTTCAGGTCAGGATCCATGCTACTTCCTTGTTTAGGAATTATTAAAAGGTCAAAGTATAAATATTGTGTTCAGATCATGATTGATAGCTATCTTTCTAGTCTAATTTCTCAAAAAAATTAAATGGAACTGGAAATTCAGGTCAATTTTTTTTCTGGTTCAGGCACTGGAGGGGGAGTAGTTGCAGGGGTCCTTGCAAAGGCTGGCTACAAAGTTTTAGTTCTTGAGAAAGGAAAGTACTTTGCCAAGAATAAATTGTCCCTGCTGGAGGGTCCATCGTTGGATCAGATGTACGAGGGAGGAGGTCTTTTAGCTACGGATGACCTTGGGGTTGTCCTCCTGGCTGGCTCAACAGTGGGTGGAGGGTCCTCTGTGAATTGGTCTGCTTCAATTCGCACTCCTGAACACGTCATAAGAGAGTGGAGTGAAAAGCTCAAATTAAAACAATTTGCTACTAGGCAATACACAGAAGCCATGGATATCGTCTGCAGTAGAATGGGAGTGCAGGAGGAAATCTGCAGTGAGGGTTTCATGAACAAGGTTCTCAGAAAAGGTTGCCAAGAATTGGGGTATCCTGTCAATAACATACCTCGAAATGCTGGTTCTGATCATTTCTGTGGATGGTGTTGCTTTGGATGCAAAGATGGTAAGAAACAAGGCACAAACGAGACATGGCTAGTGGATGCAGTCTCTTCAAATGCTGTAATTCTTTCAGGATGCAAAGCCATAGGGGTAGTACAAGAAGAGAAAAGGACTGATGGGAAAAGGAGGAAAAGAGCAGTGGGAGTTGTTTTCCAGGCAGGGAATATGTCTCAAAATATTTATGTGGAGTCTAAAGTAACTGTTGCCGCGTGTGGGGCACTCCTCAGCCCTAGTTTGTTGAGGAAAAGTGGGCTTAAGAACCCTAATATTGGGAAAAATCTTCATCTGCATCCTGTTCAGATGGCTTGGGGCTATTTTCCTGAATCAGAATGGCCACAGGGTAAGAGCTATGAAGGGGGAATAATGACTTCAATGTCTCCTGTTTTTGACCCCTCTGGTTATGGAACCATAATTCAAACGCCTTCATTGCATCCTGGTTTGTTTTCTGTTCTGATGCCATGGACTTCTGCCTTAGATATGAAGGAAAGAATGTCCAGGTTTGCTAGAACAGCTCATATATTTGCCTTGGCCAGGGATAAGGGCTCAGGAACCGTGAACCTCCCTGGGAATCTCAGTTACAGTTTAAACCCATATGACGAAAATAATCTTAAGAAAGGCATAGAGAAAGTGTTGAGAATAATGATTGCAGCTGGAGCAGAGGAAGTTGGTACCCACCATTGCTCTGGCGAGCGTTTGAAGCCCAAAACATCCAGTCCCCATGAGGTTGAGAATTTTATAAAGCGTGCAAGCTCAAAGAGCCTGAGAGATTTATCAACTCCTTTGTGTTCTGCTCATCAGATGGGTAGTTGTAGAATGGGCATTGATAAAGGCCATTCAGTGGTTAATCCCAGAGGGGAGACGTGGGAAGTGGAGGGATTGTTTGTGGCTGATGCTAGTGTCTTGCCTACTGCTCTTGGTGTCAATCCCATGGTCACTGTTCAGTCTGTAGCTTATTGCATTGCCAATTTCATTTTGGAAGATCTCAAGACTAGAGAGGTCAATTAGTTGACTTGAGTGTGGAGTCATTGCCATGGTCAATGTTCAGTCTAGCTTATTGCACTGCCAATTTCATTTTGGAATCTCTCAAGACTCGAGAAGACAATAAAACCATTTTTTTCCTTTTTTCATTTAAGTTAGATTTGTTGTATGATTTCTCCCTGTCATGAAAAAGAAATTAACTTTCAGCATGCACTGGTTGTAATGACATTAAGCCAAATAATGAATAGCATTTCAACTTCTGATTTTTCTAACGACTCTCGTATTGCAGATACAGGCAATTCAGCCCCTTTTTTTGTTTCATATAGTTAAATTTGTTCTCTGATTTGTGCCTGTCATGGAAAAGAATTTTTCAGCATCCACTAGCTGTAATTACCTTAAACTAAATAATGAATAGCATTTCAACTTCTGATCTCTGTGTCAACTGTCATATTGCAGAGACAATGATATATTAATCTGGAAGTACCATAAACCATGTAATGAATAACATTTTAACTTGATAAATTAGCGTTATAAATGCAAAATTGCATTGCATTTCTTCCATTGGATTTTGACACGGTAATTTGTTGAGTGGTAAAGTTGAAATACTGTGCAAATAGTTACAGAAATGCACGTGTTATAATCCAAAAGTGTGACCGACCGACATGATTAATCAAACGAGCAATGCTGCCCCTTAAAAAATGTGTTTAGAGAAAGATTTAAAAAAAGTTTTGAGTCATTTTTTTCAATTCAAGCTTTTGGAACTTTTAATTCTGTTTGATAACTTTAGTCCAGCCCTATTTTAACTCCGATTCAATTCTGTTTGATAACATCAGTCTAGCCTTATTTAACTGTGAAAGAATATTATGTAGAACATTGAATTATTAAAAGTAAAAATAACATGTAAAATGGAAGAAAATTTAACCAGGTTTGTATGTGGAAATATTTGCTTCTTATCAGCTACTTCACAATTATTTTAAAAAATAAAAATAAAATATATTGCTTTAAAATGTAATTATTTTTTTTTAACTTAGAGGAACTCAACAGCCGCGCCCTAAAATTATCAATAAACTTTTGGGGGGCTACAATAAATTTCCAGGGGGCTATGAATATGTCCTCCCTGTAGCCCAGGTCACAACAAAGGGGATTTGAACCAGTTTCAACAATTTTACATTTCCCGGATTAACCAATTTATTGTAGGCCCCGGGAAGTTTATTGGTAGTATGTATATATAATATATATATATCTATATATATATATTTGTTTTTGTCTATAATATTACTATTATGAGTTATATTATGAGCTATATATAATTAGATATGTTTCTCTAAAATATGGAATTTTCATATATGATATATGTCCTAAGCAATCATTCATATAATTAGATTAAAAAATGTACATTATCATTTTTACATGGTTTAAACCTAGGGAAACAATTCTTGGCCCTAGCCTTGATGACCACTTCAGGGAATATAGTAATGCAAAAGAAAAATTCTAGATAAAATATTGTACAAAACTATTTTTACATGGTTGAAACCATCAAAGAGAGAAACAATCCTAGACCCTAGCCATGATGGCCACTTGATGTAATTTAGTAATGCAAAAGAAAAAAATATACATAAGATTTTCTCACATTTGGTCTTTAGCAAATGCTCTCCACCCTCTTTAAATAGAGATCATGGAGCAATTACATGTTCAACCACATATCAATACATCTATTAGTATTGAGAAGTATATGAGGCACCAGATCACTTTATGTCTCGAATATATTGTGACTATTAGATTACGCAACTAGAAATGCATACTAAAGAAACACATTACCAAGCGATCTTTACTAACTCCTAAGTGTCTCAGTATCCTAACATCCCCCATTAATAACAACTTGCAATATAATTGAAGGATTTACAAAGATGAAATAATAGGAGAAGAAGGAGACATTAGAGATACATCAATTTCTAGAATTTCTATCATAGATCAAAGTTTGGAAAGCTAAACACATTACCAAGTGATCTTAACTAACTCCTAAGTGTCTAATTATCCTAACATCCTCCCTTAATAACAACTTGTGATATGATTGAAGGATTTACAAAGATGAAATAATAAGAGAAGGGGACATTAGAGCTAGATCAATTTCTTGAATTCCTATCATAGCTCAAAGTTTGTAAAACTTTTCTTCTATAAGAGACTTTGTCAAAATGTTTGCAACTCTATCATCTGTAGGGAAAAAGATCAATTTGAGATCGCAATTGTAAATGAGCTATTTTGATAAAGTGCATCTATATCTCAATGTGTTCATAGCACCAGTGTTGAAAGGGGTCCTTGGTGACCTTGATGACACTCTAGTTGTCACACCAAAGGTTGGCCAAATGTTGTTGTTGGAATAGAAACTCTAAAATAATCTATTGAAGCCACATGGCTTCTTGACTTGCATTAGTTGTTGCTTGGTACTCTAATTCTATTCAATAAAGAGGAAGAGCCTATTGCTTTTTACAAGCCCAAATGATAGGTTTAGAATCAAAACTGATAATACAACCTATAGTAGACTTCCATCATCAATTTCATGAGTCCAATCAGAATTAATGAAGCTAACCAACAAGCCCAAAGTCCCCTAAGAATTATATTGTGTCCCAAACTAAGTTGTTCCCTCAATATATCAAAGTATTATTTTTTCTACTATTTAATGACTTTCATGTGGTGCTTTCATATACCAAGCAACAATACCAACAATAAAGGAAATACCACGATGGGTATGAGTCAAATATAAGAGGCTACCAACTAACTATATGATCCAAGTGGCCCTAGAGAATCTAAAAATTCATAGTCCTCAACTCTCAGTGAAACCAAATCGAAGTCGTAGATCTTTTCATTCTGAATCCAGTGGTGCACATGACACTCAAATCTGAGTTTGTATGGCCAACTTATAACAGACATAAGTTTACAAGTTAAAGCAAGAATGTGGGACCCATAAGGCATACATGAAAAATAACTAGCCAATTAGCCAACGACACATGGCACCACCATTGTCTCCTTGCCTTGTAGAAATGACAAAAAAATATATTAAAATACCCATAAAAAACAAAAATCATACAAAGAAAATATATTAGAAAAGAAAAACCATATAAAAAGTCAAATATGGTTGTTTGTTATATAATGGTTGGAAACCATGTATTAAATATGGTTTGAAATAAAACAAATGAATATCAAATAAACAAAATCTTTTAAAAAATCTATGTGCCACCATGGGAGGCTAGTGGGTTTTGAACATAGACTAGCCTTATACCAATCTTGGAGCTTGCCAATGCACCACAAGGATATTCCTTGTTAATGTTGCCCAACAAAAATTACTTAAGGTGTGGTTCATTTGTGACATGGTCACAGGCTGAGCCATACTGAGAACAAACATCAGAATGAAACCATGTGCGCCCAGAACCCTGAGCCAAATGGTGGAACCTCGACGCAGGAGGAGTCTGAAAGATTCCTTAGAGGCCCAGATTTGACAGTGTTGGAATGGGGATAAATTTATACTCGAATTGTTTAGAATTTCACAAAGATCGCGTTGGTGCAGTCCATTTATGCATTTGCGCAACTGAATTTTAAGTCATATTTAGATTGGAAGGTATAATGATGCATTTTGGTCATTTTTTTGTTTTTCTTTCGGTGAAAGGATGAGTGGAGGTTTTGATGATCATTGTACGTTGAAACAAGGCAGTAAGATATGAATATTTGCAGGAAATTCATCATTTGAGCCTTGGCACAAAAATTGAGGTGGTGCAATGTTGAAAGAGGGTCATGTTGACACTTCATAAAAAAGTAGTCATGTTTACAACCATTGGTCTCAAAATTGTGATACAATTATGATGATGATGACTATGATTTGAATCTGACCAGTAGATTCAAGAGAAGTTGTTGCCACTTATGTTAGAGTGTCCATTTTATGCCACTTTTGTGAGGGGCCATTTCTTTTTCTTGTTAAGGAGAATTATTCATGAGTGAGAGTTCTAATTGTAGAAGAATGTATCTGGAGGAGATACATTGCCACTTGAGATGGGAGATTCATCCTTGTGTTGATGAAGATCTACCATGTATTCATTATATTTTTCTAAGACCAATGAAGAAACCTCCCCACTATTGACTCAGGGCTCAAAGACATAGTCCATATTCGACAAACCCCATTATCACGTATTGTGTTATGATTGCTCCTTGGTTATTTCCTTCTTGTTATGATGATGGATTGGTGAAGTATTGTTTAAAGAATGTGTTTCTCATGTTTACATGCAAATGTAAGTGTTAGTTAAAGGCCATGTAATGAAGATTTTTATTTAAGAAGTATTCACAAAAATTCTGGATCAAGTGGCATCAGAGCGACTTGATCATTTTTCCAGGGATTGTGAATGTCATCATGGGAAAAGGTTTGAAGCATGCAATACTTCAAGAGTTGTAAGAGATTAATCATTACATTCATGTAGAGAATTCAAAGCATAGAAGGCTTGTACAATATGTAGAGGAAGAGAAGCGAAAATTGAGGCTCATGTTGGAACAAGTTTTGGAGGAAAAAAATGTAGAATGTTCCACTACAAAAGGAGAGTTGGCTAAGGAAGATGACCTAGCATCACCAAAAAAATTGAAGGTAAAATAAACTCCTTCTCATGATGTCATTTCTATTAGAAACATTAAGATACCTATTTTAGGGACTGACATGACACTTCTCACTAGGATGGGATATAAAGGAGGAAGACTTTGTATTAATGGCTAGGGAATTACACATCCATTGAAGGTTGTAAGGTGACCTCAATTTGCAAGATTGGGATAAATTGAAGGAGAATGTTCAAAGACAACAAAATAAAGGGATTACTCAAACAAATAATCCAAATCATTGCCAAAACCATCATGGAAAGAATATGTTTAGGGCACACCACAAGATTCCTGTGACAGTGAGCATTGAAAAGGAAGAGCTAAGCCACATTCTTCTCATCAGGATTTTACCAGGGAAAACCAAGCAAGTTATAAAACGTATCGGTATTCTAATTTTAATTTTGATTACAGGAAAATTGATAATGATGAGAAAAACTTATGGCATAGAAAACCATGTACCTTTTGTGGTTTGAATAACCATGTCATTTCCAAGTGTTTGGAAAATAATAGCAACAAGGAAGAGGCTAAGACATGAAGACCCTTCTCCACATCAGGGAAGAAAGAAGGTTAGGAAAGTTTGGGAAAGAAAGAAATTTTGTAGCCATTGCAACAAGAGAGGACATCAAAGATATGTGTTGGAAGCTCCATCCAGAGCAATGACCAAAGAAGGATAAGAAGCGTGTGAAAGCACATGTAAAGGAACCAATCAGTGAAACAGTTCAATAAGAGAATCAACTATAGGAAGAAGACCCATTAACTTGGTTGGGTGAGAGATGGTGGCATAAAAAAGAAATTAAGTAGTTGAGCATGACCACGTTTGCAAATCACATGTTGCAAAAATGTTTGTAAAAGTGGTGAAGTGTTTGCCATCACTTATGAATGCAACATGGTGATATTTTGGCCTTTTAGTTGATAGCATGGGATATGGTTTCTGTTTTAAACTTGACCATGTGTGTGTTATAAACTCTTGGAAAGTATGGGGTTGCTTGTGTCTTATAAGTTAGACATGTATTAGCAATTATAGGTTTTCATATGGATAAAGTGTCGATTTTATCATTCCAAGTTTCAAAGTACAAAGGAGAAGGAAAGGGAAGGTGGATTGTTAGAGACATTCGTTATGGAAATCAAGATTGTAGTCATGTTTATGCTTTGGAGGATCAAAATCTCCTAAGTGGGGAGGAATGATCTAGGTGGCCCTATAGAAGCTCAAAAAATCGAAGTCTTCAAATCCCAATGAAACCAAGTCCAAGTCATAGATCTCCTTGTTCTGAATCCAGTGGTGCAAAGGACACTCAAATCCGAGTCTATATGACCAACTTATCGCAGTCAGAATTTCACAAGTTCAAGCAGGAAAGTGGGACCCATAAGGAATATTTGGTAATTGAGTGGACAATTAGCCAACAACGCATGGTATTCCATCATTGCCTCCTTTCCCTAGATAAATAACAAAATAAATATATTAAAATACCCATAAAAAACAAAATTCATATAAGATAAAATAAAATATATTAAAAAAACAAAACCATATAAAATGTTAAATATGCTTGTTTGTTATATAATGGGTTGAAACCATATATTAAATATGGTTATTTGTTATAACCATCCACGTATTAAAGAAAAAGGTGTGTGTATATATATATATATATATATGTTAAAGGATTGGGCCTGGAGTATGCCTTAAAACTGTTTCTTGGCTAAGAGCTTGTCTTCCTTGGATGTAAGGAAATAGGTTAATGATCCAAGACACAGAGGCATCTGGCATGAGTGAAAGCTTGCCCCCTTATGACCACCAGCGGGTTATTCCAGGTGGCGTGGTTTTCCTTTAATAATGGTGATGACTCAGCCTGCATTTGATAATAGCTAGAGATGGTTGTCCTCACTATTGGTTTGAAAACTAAGTTACGATAGGTTTTCCCACCTTTTTTTAAAATATGCCAAAGGACAAAAATTTGAATGTTGTTTGTTATGGTTGCTAAACCATATACACCTTATTTAATTAACAATAAAAAATTTGCGTGACACCATGGAAAGGTAATGGTATTTGAACATAGATTAGCCTTATAGCAAGCTTGGAGCCTACCAATGCATGACTAGGATATTCCTTGTTAACTTTTCCCAACAAATATTACATAAGGTGTGGTTCATTCATGACATGGTCCCAGGAAGAGGAAGAAAGAGAAACAATGGAAGAGCGGAACCATGCAATTGTTAATTTGGGGTAGCATTGGATGTGATATAGCCATGAAAATTGGTAAGAGGCTAAACCACATGAGGTATCTAAGACCTAGAAATGGTTTGGAGAGATTGTACCTGGTTTGGGAGATATTAAAATAATTAATATTTTTAATGGAGTTCCTAAGTCTAAACTCAGGAAAAATAAAATATTAACGGGTATTAATATAAAAAATGGGTTAGAAGGTTCCAAAAGTCATGGATCAAGCCAAACCTAATCTTAGTCATTGATTAGAGATTTAATCTTGGTCGTTGAAGGACCAACATGAAAAGTATAAGAGGAGGCTTGAGGGTTAGTTGGAGAATACACTAGAGTGATCAGCCATTCATTTTGCTAGAGCAGGGTTGCTAAACAAAGTTAAATTTGTGATCAATAGCGAGGGGTAGTGAGTACGAGGCAGAGACAGTACTGAGAGACTAGCGCAGAAGTAGAGAGAGAGGGAGCAACAAGTAGTCCAGGCTACACAGGGCCCAACAGAGTCAACGCAGAGGCCAGAGGGGCTACGTCATCCACGTAGAGGCTGCTGGAGTGACGCAGAGGATGTCAGAGGCTACACAGTGCCTCAGAGGGTTGATGTAGAGGGTGCTAGGGCTAACACAGGTTAGCAGGAGGCTAACACAGAGGCAAGAAGGGCCAACACTAAGCTTCAGTTGCCGGAGAGGGTTTCGTGGGACAGGTTTTCTGAATACCTATTTCCGAATATAGAGGTATTGCTGTTGTGTATTTTTCTCTATCAGGTGAGACGGTTATGCACCCATTTATACTAAAAAATATTGCATAATAATATAACCCTCAGAATAGCTGCACCGGTTTTCTCGCATTGGGTTTTTCCGGGGACATTTGTCCAAAAATAATGGTGTCACTTGTGGGTTTGTTTTATTTCAGGATGATCTTTAGATGTTGTGACGATATTATGTTTATTTCAGTATTTAAATGTTTTAAATAACTTCTTTAGAACTTACAAGTAGAAGAAATAAACCAACAGAATACAGATTAATTTTCTAATGGATAGACTTAGGAAATTCAACATGGTATTAGAGCATGGTTGTAGATCACAGGAAAGCTGAAGGCATCAACTGAGCAGAGAATTTACATTAGATTCAGCTGTCCCGAGTGATAGAGATGATCCTTGCAGAAAATAACAGAGGAAGGGTTGAAACAGAGGGACTGCATCATCAGTCTGGGCTAGAGAGTGGCCAAGATAGAGGGTGAGGAGGGTAGAGAGAGGCTCATGCGGAGCCACACAGAGACCAGGAGGGTTGACATAGTGGCTGAGGGAGCTATGTTTTTCCAGTGCCGAGATTGGGCAGACCCAAGAGGCTCAGTGTGGGAAGTTTTCGAGAGCGAAGCTGGAGGGGTACTATGGTCAGAATAGTACCTAACAGAGCAAAACCAAGGTAGAGGGAGTTGATGCCAAGGCATATTTCTAGCTAAGGAATTTGATCAGTGTTGTAGTTGCACAGACTATCGAAGAGGGGCAACTTGATGATTGGTAGAAGGATTTCCAGGAGGGAAATCAGGACCCAGAGGGAGTCTAGAAGAGAACTTCTAAACAAGAAGTAGAAAGACTCGGAAGAGTCAAATCGAGAACTTCCAGATGAGGAAGTAGAGAGACTCAGCATGAGTCGAACTGAGAATTTCCCTGTGGGAAGTAGAGAGACTCAGAGGAGTCGACAGAGAAGAGCAGAGAGATGGCCGTGAATGGGCTAAGAGATCAGGATGGGCTAGATGGAGTGTCCAACTTTGTGGTTTGGAAGGCCAGGATCTTATCCATTCTAGTCAGACATCGTATCAAGGGCTTTGTCTCGAGAGTAATGGCTATCCTAGTTGACTCGGTAGCTAATGAAAGGTACGAGGAGGAAATGGTTAAGGCAAAGTGCATCATCCTTGATGGGGTCAAGGATCATGTGGTCCAACATATTGTCAAGAAGGAAACGACGAAGGAGATGTCAGAAACTTTGAAGAGATTTCACGAGCATACTTCCATGCAGAGGAAGGTGCTCCTTGAGAATCATCTAAGGTCATACAAGATGCAGAAGGGAGAGCAGATAGATCACTTCCTTAGTAGGTTGCAGGAGATCTGGGACTAGCTGACTTCCATAGGGGCCACACCAAATCATGAGTTGATGGTAAGGACGACACTTAACACATTCTCCGAGGAGTGGGAGATATTTGTCCAGAGCATGCTGGGTAGGGCGAGTCTTCTAGATTAGGAATAACAGTGGGTGACTCTTTGTCAAGAGGAGATCAGATGGCTAATTAAGATGGGAAGTAGTAGCAAAGGAGTCTGGATCAAGAAGGAAGAGGAAGAGGATGTGGATCTAGCATTTTCAGGAAAGTAGGAGAAGAGGAAGAAGAAGGATCTCTTTGATGTCATGTGCTTCCATTGTGGGGAACTGGGTCACTATGTGAACTAATTTCCGAGTAAGAAGAGTAAGGGAGAGGCTTTTGACTCGAAGGCAGTGCCAGCGAATGTAGAGAAAGAAGTTGAGGAGGATGAAGATTGTGCCATGAGTGCTCATGTCCCACTTGAGAAGAAGTGGGGAGACATCAAGTTGTAGTTAGGACAACTAAAGGCGATGAGGGGCAGGATCCTTGAGGTACCCAACCTCTTAGATTATACCTTGCTACAGGAGCCTCAAAGAGGAGTAGCAGGCCTAGCGGATGTGGGTAGAGACGGATGCGGATGAAGTGGCAGAGAGTGCTACAGTGCAAGGGTCTCCGAGCAGTGCGTGGCTAGTAGGCTGCAACAATGCGAGAGGCATGGGAGTGTTGTACCAGTGTAGGATCACACACAGAGGTGTGCAATGGTGTAAGAGACAGGGAGTTGTTGTAGGAGCGTAGAGGTCAGTGGAGGAAGCACTTATTATTGATAAAGGGAGCTTTAACATCGGGAGTGTTTGTAGCCTGAAAGGGAAGTCAGAAGTTGGGTGGATCAGTTACTTACTTTTCAGTAACTAAGTTGCAGTGTTGTAGTAGTATGTAGTAGCATGATGCATCATGATGAGAGGGGGGATGTAGTGTAGACGCAATGCTGGGAGGATGGACCAACAAAAACAGAGATGTAGAGGGAGCTGTCGTACAGATGTAGTAGTGGAAGTGGCAGAGCCATAGGCAACAATATAGGATGTAGTAGTTCAAAGGATGTTGGGTGGGGAGGCCTAGCACTAGCACAGGTACAGGTGTCGTATAATCAGTGTGATGCTCAGTGAGGAGTATTACTAGAGCACATTCCTCGTTAAGAGGGAGTGTTGATTTTGGGTAGCATCGGATGTGATCTAACCATGAAAATTGGTGAAGAGGCTAAAGCACATGATATCTCCAAGACCCAGAAATGGTTTGGACAGATTGTGCCCAGTTTGGGAGATATTAAAATAATTAATATTTTTAATGGAGTTCCTAAGTCTAAACTTAGGAAAAATAAAATATTAATGGGTATTAATATAAAACTGGGTTAGAAGGTTCCAAAGTTCATGGATCAAGCCAAATCTAATCTTATTCATTGATTAGAGATTTAATCTTGACCGTTGAAGGACCAATAGGAAAAGTATACGAGGAGGCTTGATGGTCAGTTGAAGAATACACCAGAGTCATCAATCATTCATTTTGCTAGAGCGGGGTTGCTAAGAAAAGTTGAATTAATGATCAACAACGAGGGGCAGTGAGTATGAGGCAAAGAGGCATAGACAAAACTGAGAGACCAACGTAGAAGTAGAGAGAGCGAGAGAAGCAGTTAGTCCAGGCTACGCAAAGCCCAACAGAGTCAACATAGAGGCTAGAGGGACAACGTCATCTACGCAGAGGCTACTGGAGTGACGCATAGGGTCCTAGAGGATGCGTAGTGCCTTAGAGGGCTAACATAGAGGGTCCTGGGGATGACGCAAGTTAGAAAGAGGCTAACGCAAAGGTGAAAAAGGCTAGCGTTGAACTTCAGTTGTGTCAGAGAGGGTTTTGGGTGAGTCGGTTAGGCACCCAATTGTACTCATAAAGACTACATAATAATATAGCTCTCAGAATAGTTGCACCAGTTTTCCCACATTGGGTTTTTCTAAGGACATTTGTCAAAAAATAACGGTGTCACTTGTGTGTTTGTTTTCTTTTAGCAGATATCTGTAGATGTTGTGAATGTATTGTGTTTATTTCAATATTTAAATTTTTTAAATTATTTGTTCAGAATTTACAAGTAGAATAAATAAACTAGAAAAATACAGATTAATTTCCTAATAGATAGACTAAGAAAATTCAATAGCAATGGGAAGTCAGACCCTACTAGAACCCTGAGCTAGATAGTGGAACCTTGATTTTGTTGGCATTATGAAAAATGTGTTATCATTGATGGAAACCCACTTAGTAAACATGATGGTATCGAGATGAGTATTCAGGCCAACATAAATGTGACAAAAAGATTGGACAAAGGAATATCAGTTCAGAGACAAAGGAATGATAAAGATGAAGTTTGAAGAAGTATACGAGAGTTGTGTGAAGCAAAGAAACATGCACACATGGGTATGAAGAAGAAAATGTTCGTATATTTTCCATACCATGGTATTCTAAATACGAAGGGTCTTTACCATGGTATTGACAGATAGTATTGAGCCTAGAAATGGATATTTGATACCATCAAAGAATACCATCGACATTAGTGTGGTTTTGACCTGTGGTATTGGATAAGGGCTAACCTATATAAGGAGATGAAGATCAAAGTACTTTGGGTGTGCAAGTAATGAAGATTCGATAGTTAGATCTGAATAAAGTATGCATGTAATGGGCTATTAATGAATAGTTTGATTTGAAACTAAGTATGCCCTTGGGAATTTGATGATGGATCAGATCCAATATTTATAAAATGACTATACTGATAATGGAATGATTTGATCTGTAATATTTATGTCTGATGCATGTTTTGTTATGTATGCTAAGTGATGGGTTTGTTCTGAAGGTTTGATGTGCAACGAAGCTATAAGTAAATAGTTGCAGATCTATACATGGGTTTAATAACATGAAAGGTGCATACATATGTGGGCTTAATGTTGTGATGATTGAAGTTGAATCGATTGATTGAAGAGTGATAATGCTGCTAGATGTATCCGATTGAGGATCTGCGATGGTTCTGTGATTATTTCAGATTAATTCAATGGTTCAGGGTGTAACTTAGTGTTTGTTTCAGAATGACAGTGATTCAGTTTCAAGGTTCAATGTTTTGAGATCTGTACACATGTATGCTTCAAGGAACTTGTGTATACAAATGGATTTGCTAAAGCAAAGTAGCATATATATTATGACATTTTATTAATCAGGGTTTTCTATTGGTTTAATGAGTTCATGTTGTGTTTGGGTTCAATATTGGTATTCTGGATACAATGATCTAACTAATTAGGTTGGTTGAGAATAAGTTGAATGATTTGGGTCTCATTTGGTTCAGTGATTGGTTGATTTAGTTGGTTCAATTATTGATCAGAATCTAGATTAAGGGAAAAAAATTGCTCAAAATCAAAGTGATCATAATTAATCAAAACTTGAATGACAACGTACGTCTTAGTGATACGATCCCAATGCAACTCGTTTCACTCAAAATAGAGTTCATATGAGAAAGTTAGAGTGTTCTGATCGTTTGGTCAAACAAACAAATTTTGGTATAGACTCATTGGGATGCTGACTAGGCATTCGTACAACTCAATCAGAAAAAAGAATATTGTATGGAATATTCCTAAAATATTCCCATTGGTGGACCAATGAGATCGTGACAACTATCGGTATGTAATTAGTCAATGGCTTTTGAGGTGGACCAATGAGAGGTTGACACATGGTAAGCCCGAGGGTCGCCATGTGCCCTCTCAAAGGTTTGATAAAATTTTATTTGGAGGCTGGTGGAATTGAACCCATGACCTCACCCACACAAGCATCGTGCCTTACCATTATGCCATAACCATGTTTCTTAATAAACTATGGTTTTGGTTTATATTTAAATTTTAAATGCGTTGAAGTTTGGAGGTAACATTAAACTTAAAGGTTGCATGTGAATGCAACCCATTAACTGTTAGCGTTAAGTGTTAACCACTAGCGGGGTTTAGTGGGCCAGTTAACAGTCCTACAGATTCGCCCAAAATTGGGGAATTTGTCACTTCGTTAGTGGAAAATGGGGCGAAATTGTAGGATCATGCCGGATTTGGTGCAATTGGTGGAGCGAATAGTGGAGAAATTGAAGAGGCCATAACTTTGGCTATTTTCGATCAATTTTGGCTTAGAAAGAGTCATTCCTAGATGATTTGAATTCTATGAACACAATGGAATAAGTTGTGGAGGCATAACGACACTTTTGTACATTATTTTTCTATGTTGAAGTTTAAGGAAGCCTATGACCACCAGGAGGGGAGGTTAAGCCTAGATCAATTGAAGTCCAATTGCTAAGCTTGGAGAGTAATTTTTGGGGTTTCTGGGTCATTTGAATCAATGGAGTAGGTTGCAAAGCCATTGGAACACTTTAGGCGTATGTAATCAGAGACTTGACCATTAATCCAAAGAGGGCCTAACCATTGAAGAAGGTCTAAGGAGATGTAGCCCAGGAGGGGTGAACTCCTTTATCAACTTTGTGTTTATGAGTCTTCCGTGTATTAATTCTCTGCAGTTTAATTGTTGTATATGTGTTTTTAACAACTAATTAATCTCATAAATTGCTCATAAAAGACACATAACTTGACACACAATCCTTCACAATTTGGATAATTTGAGATTATCCTAAACACATTTTAATACTGATGAGGGAGCTTGCATAGAATTAACAAGTTTTCCCAACATTTCAGATCAATTTGGTATCAAAGCACTGTTAGCTCATTTAGCCCTCAGATGGTTTGCCAAGTTTAGCTAGAAAATTAGCTATTTGTTTTGTATTTGTGCAAGGAGAATTTAATTGTGTGCAATTTTATGTGTGTAAGTTGAAGAAGGGAGATGCTTCTTTGTTGAGAAAAAATTTGAAGTTTTGTGAAGCTTTTTGATGCATTATAAGTGTGATGGCAGCTTCAACAAGTGATGTTTCTAATCCACCTTCCTTAGCGAGACTCTTTGATTTAGGGATGTTGCAAGAGCTTATCATCATGAGTGATATGGTGCAAGAGATGAATGAAGATGGGAAGGAGAACACTATACTTCAAGAGGAGTTGATGGCCATGAAGGAGGAGAAGAAAGAGCTTCTTGAAAAGATGCATGAGATGGAGATTCAACTCCATGATTCCAAGGAAACCCTAGGCATGTATGTGCATGAAAATGAGGTATGCAATTCAAGTTTATTTTAAATTTCCTCACAAAATGAATGTTTTGGTGTTTTTGAAAGACACGCTAGAGGAATAGGGTCCAAATTATTGATGAAGATGGGATATGAACATAAAGGGTTAGGATAACATGCACAAGGCATAGTTGAGTCAATTGTTGTTGCAGAAATGTTGGGAATGGGATCCCCAAAGGTTAGTTTTGGGGCTAAAAGTCTATATTTTGGTCAAATTTTGTAAGAAACTTGTAAAAACTCCACATTTTGTGGTCGTGGAGCACGTAGGTGTTATAAGTCATAAAGGGTTTCCCTCCCTTAGTTTTGTAAAGTAAAGTTGGCTATAAGAGATCTACCCATGGTTCGCGGACCATGGGATTGTATAAAAAGAGCTAAGCTCTAAGTAGTTAGAGTTATCAATCAATGGAGACACACAAGAAAAGAGAGTCATAGCTCTGAATTAAGAAGTCTAAGTTTCGGGTCGTAGCATAAGTAGAGGCTCAACAGTTGAGTGCACAGAGGCCTAGGGTGGAAGTCCATAGCTGAGTGTGCAGATCCCTGCAGCTGTGCGTGTAGGGTGGATAGCGTCTGTAATCACTTGGAAGATATTAATAAAGAAAACTATTTTTCAATTTATATTTCTTTGTTCCTATTAATGCATCTTATCATTTTATGTATGAATTTCCTTTATAATGCTTATGTGATGCGTGAATGTGTATGATTATGTTGGATAACTAAATGCATATAATAATATCTATTTATGTGGTGCTAACTGTGAGTATCTAATAAGATAAGTAAGACACTTAGATTATTTTAGGAATATGCATGGTACGCTAACATAGTAGCGTGAAATTACTTAAGGCACAGGTTAGGGCTGCACTAAGGGCAATCGCACCCTTTCGCGGAGGTATTGAAGGACAGAATAGAGGGCTTGACTAGAAAGCCCTAGAGTGAAGTTACTTGTGTGGAGGTAGGAATAGAAGGAATAAAATGACATTGCGACCATCTCAGGGTACAGAATCTTGGTTCCAGCATCCCCCCATACTGCTTCGGGTGAGACATCGGTTTGTGCTCTGCGGGCTAATGCCAAAAGGGCCAATAGTATAGGAATTTGTTTGGCTAATTAATGTTGAACCTGGGTCAGGCCCCCTCAAGCCAACAAATGGTTCCATTTTCGAGACTGGAATATGCATAAGAGATGTGTGATGTCGTATCACTGGAATCCGACTAAGAAAGATATTTGAGACTGGTTGGATAGGAAGATCCACGAATTCATGGCGTAAGAGAATAGAAATCCATGACTAACAAAGGAATAGTGTCTGGAAAGGTACCTGTATATAGAGATCCATGAGATCTTCTTCTGATCCTTTCCGATTGAGCTATACGAGTGGATCACGAAGCTAGGAGATAGCGAAAGAAGGTGGAAACTTGACGATCTTATTGTGTGGACCCTGGAGCTAGTGCGAAGTTTGGAAGCATTAGAGGATAAGATCACTCGCATTGTCTATCATTGGCTTGATCGCATCATAGGAGGATTTGTAACTGAATTTGCGGTTGACACCCCAGTTAGCTACAACAAGGCGGAGTGACGTTTTTTCAAAGGACTGTGAGGTAAGTACGTGAAATCTTTGAATACCTAGAATAAAATTCTATTGTGTGAAAAATGGGTTATGAAGCTACCTTGATGTTCAGAGCTACGCGAAGTGGAAAAAATTACAGAAACGAAGGAAAAATGGGTCCTAAATAT
Source organism: Pinus taeda (assembly GCA_000404065.3). Classification (NCBI taxonomy): domain Eukaryota; kingdom Viridiplantae; phylum Streptophyta; class Pinopsida; order Pinales; family Pinaceae; genus Pinus; species Pinus taeda. Next base: position 24,329 of record APFE031253460.1, on the reverse strand, counting down.
AGCCCGTTGATTTCACCTCAGTGAGGTGACGAAGAGAGAATAACACATGTTTCTCCGCAAAATTCTATTCAGTTAATAAGGCAAGGATTCTTGTGAATACCACCTCCGACCACACCACCTCCAACTTCACCACCATCACCTGCGACTTCACCCATACCACGTCTGTCTCCACCACAGTTCAGTAGGGAAAATTAAGTGAAGCTACCTTTGTTCAAAGGCTTAGGGAATGAGGACCCTAACCAATTCTGGTTCATTGTAAAAGTTGTATGCGAAGCTCAGGGCATTACAGATGATAATATGAAGAAGGAAGCATTGGTTATAACTTTGCAAGATTGCGCGCTAACCTGGTATATCAAGTATGCTAATGATGACCCGAATGCTGGAGTAGCAGACATCCAGACAACAATGAATAGAGAATTCAATAGGCCTAAATTTGAAGCACAGTCTATTGTGGGGTTCAAAGAAATCGCGATGCAACTAGGCGAAACACCTTGGGAACTTGATCAAGGGTTGAAGTGTACAATCCGTGAAGCTAAAATGAACCTGACAGATGGACAACATCGTGAATGGTTTATGGCTTCGCTCCTGCCACACCTAAGGGTTGCACTGTCACAATAGAAGATAACGACTCAAGTAGAGGCCTTGGAGATTGTAATGAGACTGCATGAGACCCCGATGCAAGATCCTAATCTAAGGGTTCAACAGATCCATGCGCAGTTGAAAAATCTTTTCCTTGAGATGCAAAGCTTGAAACATGATAGAACAGTTTGACCAGAGATGCGCAGTCTTTGCAAACTACCTTATAGGACGAGGAACAATGCCTTTGAGGCCAGAAGCTTAAGCAATACCAAGCGTGGGGTCAACATTATGGTGCACTATCTGTCAGGTAGCAGGAAAACATGCCACAGATAACTGTCATTTGCTACATAAGTTTGTACAGACACCACAACAACCATTCTGAAAATTTTGTAGATCGGTAGGACATGATGAGCAAAACTTTAGAATTTATGAGTTGATTATGGATAGAACACCTACCTATAGGGTTTAGGTTGAAACGTGCCCCCCTGACTAGATCACGGGGATGGTGAAAACAAGATTTTAGGGGCGCGGATGAGGCTGAGGTGGAGGAGGACTTGGTAGAGGTTGAGAATAGTTGATTTGCTACAATTGTAGAGGGCCAGGATAGTATGCCTGTAATTGTACTAACCCAACATGTCCATCATGTAAGTATTGCACCCTGTTTCATCATGAAATGGAAGATTCTTCTATGCTGATAGCTAGGATATGTGACAAAGGGGCGCTACCACCTCTATCGACTCAGGACCTGCAGATGATGAGATCCGATCCATGTGAAGAGGATCCTAACATGAATATAGTGCTCTGAAGTGGAATTGCAACAGAAGATGACAAGGGAAAACAACCCTAAGATAGTACATGGGTGCACAAAGCTCCAACAAAGGAGGTTGTGTTCAATTTGAAGCACGAATGAGAACCCTTCATGGAAGCAAAGAAGAGCTTCACTAAGGCCTCCACCTCAGGAAGCAAAGATAAGCCTGATTAGGAGATGGACCCTTCTATGCTTACAACCTTCTTGGAGATGTGCATGAAGCTATTGCACGATAGCAAGGATGTGAAGGGGATGCAGGAGCTCATAAATAGATGCACTGGAAACACTCTTGCTGAGCCACATGTAGTACAAAATCTTGGTAAGCATAAAACAAGGACGAGATGAGAGATGAGACTAACTGCGTAGATAGGAGAGTATGAGATGGATCAAGTTATCTTGGACCTGGGTTTAGATGTGAACGTCCTACCTAAATAGACTTGGGAACAAATGGCGAGACCCATGTTACAATGGTCTCCAATTCAGCTAAGGATGGGGAATCAATAGAAGATCATCCCCATCGGGTGGCTGTAGGGGGTGACTATGGATATTGAAGGTGCGAGTGCACTAGTTGATTTTGAAGTGATGGAAATTGTGGATGACAAAAACCCCTACCTTACGCTCCTTGGAACTGATTGGGATACTAATATGAACAAGGTAATCAATCTAAAGAAGTGAAAGATGATATTTGAGAAGAAATCACTATGTGATAGTACCCCTAGATCCTGCTGAGGGATCACACTATACTGAACCAATCTGTGATTATGAGAGTGATGATGAACTAGACTGTATCTATAAGATAACAATGCGGGACCAAGATTGGGTGAATTCAATAGTGGATGGACGAATTACATGGGATTGCGAGAGTTCATGCACCTCGAACTCTGATGAAGAACTAGAGCACTAGCAGAATCGGTTACATGAAGTGACTATGCTGAGCTGTAATATGATGACCCTGTCTCTATGCTGTGTTTTGTTAGAGGTAAGAATCTACCTACTTATGATGGTTGAATGATGTAGATATTTTTCTAGATGCATTTGAGGGGGAGGTACCAGAAAAGCAACGCTTTCAGGCATTGGACTCGGCACTGTGTGCTATGCCCAAAAGATGGTGGGGTATGCACAAGGGAAGCTTTGATGATTGGTGTGAATGTAGGAGAATGATGAGTAAAAGCTTAGGGAAATTGAAGGTGTAAATGGGCTTAGGCTTATGGAGAGAAGCCCCAACCTGAATGGGCACACTTGTTTTGTCATACACTGGATATTGTCCCGATGAACTGGTATGTAGAAACAGAGCTCCACCATGGTACAGGTGAATGGGATATTCTGCGTGAAGGATTCATAATGACATTCAGTTTTGAAGATGGGTTTGACAGTATTGATGAGGTGCTACAAGAGGTGAAAGCAACAATTTTTAGGATACTACAGGATCCTTTAGACCTGATTCAACCTGAATGGGCTACTCAACTAAGTTACGTGCTAGAATGTTATAACGTAACTGCTAAAGAAGAGGACAAGGATCTGTGAAAGATTAACAACCCTGAAATAGAAGGTCACTGTGAGGTTGAAGGACCGCAGGTTGAGAATCTAGATATAACCGTGCCGCTGAAAATGAAACAAGTAAACATTGGTATGGAGGCAGAGCCCAAATTCTCAAAGATTGGAGATTATTGGGATGACATGATGGTGGATAAGGTCATTGAATTTCTCTGCGAATACCAGGATTTATTCCCTACCAACTTCACGATCTGAAGGGGATAAACAGGGACCTAGGTATGATGAAGATCAAGTTGAAACTAGATGCGAAACCAGTTAAGTAATGACCTTATCATCTCAATCTAAAGTACAAGGAAAATGTCTGCTTAGAGCTAGATAAGATGCTCGCGACGAGCATTATTGAGCCTATGGAAGAATCTGACTGGGTAAGCCCAAGGGTTGGTACAGGAGAAAAAGTAGAACAATGAAATAAGGAAATGCATGGATCTCAAAAAGCTGAATGACGCTTGCATACATGATCCTTTCCCAACTCCATTCACTAATGAAGTGTTGGACAATGTAGGTGGCCAGGAAGCATATTCCTTCACTGATGGGTTCTCTAGGTACCACCAGATCAAAATTGCACTGGAGGATAGGAGCAAAATGAACTTCATGACTAAGCGAGATTGTTTTCACTACATTGTAATGCCGTTTAGATTGAAGAATGCACCTGCGATTTTTTCGCCCGTAGTCATTGTTGTGTTCAAATAGTTTATTCATAAGTTCCCGGAGGTATACTTTGATGATTGGATTGTGTTTGGGCTGGTGAAATGCCATGTAGCAAGCCTACGCCTAATGCTGGATGCCTGTTGAAGATATTAGATTGTGCTTAATCTGAAGAAGTGTTTGTTTTGTGTTCCCTTTGGGACCCTGCTAGGTCATGTGGTTGGCAGACATAGACTGATGGCAGATCCCACGAAGATCGCGGTGATACTGAACTTGGAAGCTCAACTGCTGCAAATTTCATATCTGTGTATGTACTAACGCAATTTGGTTGTCCAAAGATCTTGATGAGTGATTGTGGTACGCACTTTCTGAATGAGACAATCAACGTGCTAACAGAGGAATTTCAGGTATATCACTAGAAGAACATGCCTTATCACCTGCAGGCTAATAGGATGGTGGAAGCATTCAATATAGTGCTCAAAAATGCGCTAACCAAGGTTTGCAATGCTAAGCAAAGTGATTGGGACCTATGCATACCTGTAGTACTATGGGCTTATCGAATGACATGCAAGAAGTTCAATGGACAAACCCCCTTTAGGCTTTTTTATGGTGTTGAAGTGGTAATTCTTGTGGAATATATTGTGCCTCGTCTACGCATAGCAACGCTTACAGGTATGATGGATCGTGGAGCCCTGGAGGAAAGGCTCGCACAGCTGAATGAACTTGAGGAAGAGAGATTTCTAGCCGGATTTCACCAACAGGTCAAAAAGCAACATGAAAATTCATGACATGATTGAAATATTAAGTTGCACACCTTTAAGGTAAATGACCTGGTTTTGTTATATGATAGTAAGTTTGATAAATTTCTAGGGAAGTTCAGGATGCACTGGTTAGGTCCCTATGTCTTTAAGGAGATTACCAACAGAGGAGCAATACAGCTGGTCAAATTAAATGGAGATCCCTTCCCAGGAAAGGTGAATGGAAGTCGATTGAAGCCATGCACTGGTGGTCTAACCATGTGACTAGATGATGGTAGCACAATACTAGTGCTCCAGGCAGCTGAAAGGAGGCACGGGACTATAAACTACACTGCCCGGGTTGGGGATTTGTGCGATTTGAGGATTTTGAGAAGCAACGAAGTGTCACATGGTTCACGACAACATGGAGGGAGTTGTGCTACCCAGGGAGAAATCACGCAGATCGGCCGGAAAGTGACCTTTAAAGTCACTTTTTATGATTTGACGGTTGAAATGCAGCCAAATGGAGCTAGAAGTCAACATTTAGATGAAATTTATGGCTCGGATCCTTGAAAATCTGCCGCCAATCTGGCATTAATCAACTGAATTTCAGGGGAACAGTTGGATTTGAATTCAAAATGTCCTATAAATTACAAGTGGTTGTCTCGAGAAAAATACTTGCATTTTGAGAATTGAGTTGTTGAGCTCTCAAGCACCCATGAATTGAGAATTCTTCGAGAGTTTCAAAGAGACTCCCGCATTTGTAAACATGCCAGAGACAACGCGAGAACTGTTAGAAAGCATTATGTCAGACCCTACAGAAATTATAAATACCGAGGAAGTAGTAGAGGAGGTGGCATAGGAAATGGAAATAGAGGCAGAAGTAACTATCCCAGAGGTCACCGAGGTGCTCACTTAGGTCCCTAAATCACTGAGAATGTCGAGACTAAAGCTGATCCCCACCAAAGTAACCATGAAAGATAAGAAGGGAAAGTAGCCTGCTATACCAGTGCATACATCGCCAAGGAGAAACCCGCCAAAGCCCACTACATAGGAGAAAGGCAATGCCGTAAAATTAGAACCAGAGGAGGAAGATATTGAAGACATCTCGATGGACAATGAGGACGTGGGAGCTAAAGTGGAGGAGGTTGAAGCTGAGGGCATGGATCCTATTAATCGGTTGCGGAGTATGTCCCTTCATGCAGGCCTAAGTCCAAGGTGTTGAAGGACATTGATGAGAGCAAGAATCCCCTACAAACCCCTCTGTTTCCCGACAAAATTGTTTTCAACGGCCCGCGCTTGGCATGCGTGCTACTACTGAAACTTGAAGACTGGGAGTTGGCAGACCACAAGAAGTTCCCACACTTGGAAACCGAGCATCTGATGCACTGCATCATTGATATGAATTTAGGAATGACTGCATTGGAGCCATGAAGGTGTCTCAAGGGAGTAGAAAAGGTAGGGTTTCTCAACCTGCTCTGGGTGCCGCACTACAACCGCACCCCGGTGACAGTTTTGGTCATCAAGCAGCTGTTGTGCTTGGTGCATGATGGGTGTCTATGGCTAGAGGAGCCGATACCCATCACGGACAAGTTTATTCACCGGATAACATGATTGCCTTATACAAGTGAGAATCTGGCCATGATCTTTGGCGGAAAAGGTGGCGAATAGGCTCTCACAGAATTAATGAAAGAAAAATTTGAATTGGTGAAAAAGCAGCGCGGATACGCTACAACCAGCATCTGTGACCCTGCTGTGAAGGTAGCCACGTATACCTTAGTTCGGAAGGTGATGAGGAAGTGTCACGCCGATGAGGTGTCGGTGCCTGTCATCGTGCTAGCAGCATAGTGCGCTAAAGGAGTCCAGTTCACCTAGTTAGACTACCTTCGCAGAGAGTTCCTGGTGAACTGCCGCGAAGCACAAGATCTCAGCAAGACATTCCATTACATGTGGCTCTTGCTGTCAATTGTGCTAGTAATGTGGGAGCTACTAGAGGATAGCCAGTTCCCTTCAGTTGTGCCAGACCTCCCTGAAGCAGTGAAGTACGCTTTGCTGTGGGTGACCAAGGACATGCAACGAGTCAGGGACAACAAGATATTTTGGATCTTGATGGAAATGAACATTCGGATGGCCATCAATCACAAGTGGTAATTATCACCTATGGTGTACACCAACCTGCAGGGCTACGCCAAATTCAAGGTGGACTTCCATCGAGTATCCATCAAGGTGCAGAAGGACCTTGTGCAGAAATGGTATGACTTGCTGTATCTAGTAATAAACGATGGCATTGATGTGGTGCTTGATCAATGACTGACAAAATGGCACTTTACAACAGATTTGGTGGTGGGCAGAAGCAAATTAACTGCGCAAAAGAATAAGGAGGAGGCCAAGCTTAAGATGACACAGCTGGCTGAAAAGAGGAAGTAGGAGGCTATTGATAAGTCTCAGGCAGAGCTCGAGGCTATGTAGCAGACAGGGAAGCACACAGGTGGGACAGAGTGAGACTCTGACAAAGGAGTGAGGTCGCCTTCACCTGAGATCGAGGAGGAAACAGATGAATAGCACAACATGGATCCTCAAGAGATTTCTGCCCATAGCAAGTGCCCAAGAAAGCTGGAGAAGGGAGGGCCCAGGAAGAAATCAAAGACAACGAAGACCTCGCTGGACCCCATCACGCTAACAGAGGGCAATATACATGATATCAGTGACACAGTGAGGGATGCCACCATGGAGGCCCTGCAACAGTTTGAATAGTAGTAGCAGATCATCTTAGGGGCCATCTAGACAGGGTTGCAGGAGTTGCAGACCCATGCATTGCAGGCTGGTACAATGTCTACCAACCTGGCTATCGGCACTTCAAAGGCTACCGATATGCTGCGCACGAAGACTTCTAGTGGGATAGTGCTGCCGGATGGAGCACTGACCATAGAGAATGAGGTTGATAGGCCCACTTTCAGTGCATTAAAGGGAGTCAGATTGAACCTGGTAGCGCTCTCGGGTGAAGCACTCCACCTCTTGCAGGATGGAATAATTGCAGAACTGAGGGTCCATGAGCATCGCACCCTCTAGATGATCATTGAACAACAGATCAATAATGAGCAGATGTACCTACAAAGAAATGCTGCCATCACCACTGAGACCGAGGTGACTAATCAGAGAAAGCACATTTTGTAAGTCGTTGAGGAGGCATGTAGAATGGTCCCAGAGTTGGCCATTCCGGAGGAGGAGCCAGTCGAGGTATGCATCTGCAAGTTGGCCATAGGGGTGAGCAATACTCAGATTGAAATGGTGTGGGTTCAGTTAAAGTTGAACCTGCAAATTACAGAGTTGTAGTGGAAGGCCTAGCCTTCAACCTTGCCAGAAGTGAAGGAACAACAGGCGGCTGCTGTCACAGTAGTAGTAGCAGCGGTGGATAGGGCAATAATAAACTGAACACAACTGTTCGAGCAGTCATTTGAGGTCCTGACAAACTTACTGGAGGACCCCAATGTACATAGGCTAGAGATGGAAGTTGGCGAGCTATAATGACACTACAATGAGGTTTAGGGCATAGCACAAACCATCGCGTTGACAAAAAGACTAGCCAAATTGCAGGAGGCTAAGTAGCCGAATGAACAAGTGGACGCAGCGCTGCACAAGGAAGCGTGCTCAAGGTGAGATTAAAGCCATGGCTAGATGAGGCTTACGCAATGACAAGGAATATCAAAATAAAGCTTGCGACTCTATAGGTAATGCAACAAAATCTTCAGGCTGACAGCACAGGAGTAATGATCGAGCAGATAGTGGAAGACACAAAGCAGCTGGCAGCTCAGTGCGCGACCAAGGTTGTGATCATATGGGTCGAGCTGGAAGGACTTCGCCCAAAGATCTCTGTGCCTGCTGAGTGACTCGAGGGCAAGTCACGATGTTTGTGTTGGGAGCCTGTTGGGAGAAAGATCCCCCAAAGGGTAGTTTTGGGGCTAAAAGCCCATATTTTGTTCAAATTTTCTAAGAATCTTGTAAAGACTTTGCATTTTGTGGTCGCAGACTGCGTAGGTGTTATAAGTCATAAAGAGTTGTCTACCCTTAGTTTTGTAAAGTAAAATTGGTTGTAAGAGATCTACCCATGGTCCATGGACCATGGCATTCTATAAAAAGAGCTAAGCTCTAAGTAGTTAGAGTAATCAATCAATGGAGACACACAAGAGAAGAGAGTAATAGATCTGAGGTAAGAAGTCTAAGTTTTGATTCGTAGCATAGGTAGAGGCTCTTCAGCTGAGTGTGCAGAGGCCTAGGGTGGAGTGTGCAGAGGCCTAGGGTGGAAGTCCACAGCTGAGTGCGTAGAGCCCTGTAGCTGTGTGCATAGGTGTTATCAGGAAATCTAGTGTCTATGTAGAGTTCCGAGTCCCACTAAGACGGGTAGCTATCTTAGAAACAAATAGATTAAAGTTACTTTCGCTTTCCTTTACGAGAAATAGATAGGAGAAGAGCAAAGAATACCAACCTCGATATTTTGCTTAGTTCTCTGCTTGTTCCTTCTCCCCCTTTGACAGATCTTTGCCACTCCTCCCTTGACCACTCTACTTCAAAGAGTACCTGTAAAGTCAAAGCAACATAATACCTCCAAAGTGCAGAGATCTACAATCGTAAACAATATAGGACCAGATATATATTGACCACACACATGCATATATTAGAAAACATACAAGAATGTGGAGGAAAACTTGAATAGCTTTATTGATATAGAGATTAGAAGAGAGGATTACAACCCATTGATCTGACCCAACGTCATCCTCCCAGCATGATAGCTCTTCTTCACCTCATGAAAAGATTAGATCACCCAACACTATGATATTCCACCAGGAAACCAACAACACTTCCTTACAGGATACAAGATTCCAGCCTTTGGATCTTTGGGATGAGGGATCCATATATAGATGATTGTAATAGGGTGAGTCAGCTTCTGGGATTTTGATTAGTGTCCTCTCTCTAATAGTTCTTGATTCCACTTGGAGATTGATGATCTCTTACTCATCCCTGGGCGAATTCAGAGAGACAAGTGTCATAGGAGAAGTTTCTGGAAGATTCCATGATTATCCAGCTTGCAAACTGTCTATGCCATTTGTCTACTCTTGCCCATCGCACCCTACAGAAGGGCTTTCCAGTATGCATCGCACTTTTTACACTGAGTAGGTTAGATGCATCGCACCCTTTGCACTGAGCAGTCTGTATGGTCCAGTTTTGACCAATTCTAAGTAGTTTTTTGTGGAGAAATTCTGGGAGATGATGTAATCAGATGACCTTGTTCCTTTAGGGCATGAAATAACACTTTTAGGGACTCAGAAGTCCTTGGTTTATGGACATATACGATTTCGGTTGCAGTGCCCAAATATGTCTATAACAACAGGGTGGATAGAGTCTATAATCACTTAGAAGATATTAATAAAGAGAAGTATTTTGCAATTTCTATGTCTTTGTTCCAATTAATGCATGTTATCATTTTATGTGTGAATTTCCTTTATAATGATAATGTGATGCGCAAATGTGTATGATTATTTTGGATAACTGAATGCATATAAGAATATCTGTTTACACGGTGCTAACTGTGAGTATCTAATAAGATAAGTTAGACACCTAGATTATTTGAGTAATTTGCACGGTAGGCTACCAAAGCAGCGTGAAAGTACCTGAGTTGCAGGTTAGGGATGCACGAAGGGAAATCATACCCTTTCGTGGTGGTATTGAATGACGGAATAGAGGGCTCGACTCACAAGCCCTAGAGTGAAGTGACCTGCGTGGAGGGAGGAATAGAAGGAATAAAACGACATCACGACCATCTCAGGGTGCGGAAACTTGGTTCCAGCATCCCCCCATACTACTTCAAGTGAGACTTCGGTCCACGCTCCATGGGTTGATGCCAAAAGGGCCAGTAGTGTAGGGATTTGTTTGGCTACTTAATGATGAACCTGGGTCAGGCCCCCTCAAGCCAACAGGAAAGACCTAGGTATTTGGGTCTTGGTTATGGACAACATGATGGAGAATGATCCAAAGCCAAGGAGGCACATGAAGGTGTTCCAAGAAGGACTTTCATTACGTGTTCATTACCTCAAGCTTGTGAAGTTTGTGTTCATGAGGAATGCAAAAGTTTTATACCCACTTTGCAAGAAGATGCTCATAAGCATTCAACTAGTGGAAATGGAAAATAAGAGGATGTTGAAAGTTTTAAGTTCATTGAAACCATTGTTGGTATTCTGAAGAGAGCCACTACCTCATCAAATTCACCTCCTCAAGAAGGAGACAAAGGTGAATGTGCAAGGTATAATTTTTCCTTTAATCAATTTTCTTTTGATTATGATAAACATGGTAAATATTCACATAAGATTTGGAGAAAATTTACATGTTCTTTTTGTGGTTTGAATAACCATACTATTTCAAGGTGTTGGAAGAGGATATCCATACACAGGAAACTTTCAACACAAAAGAGATAGAAAGCCAAAGGTCCATTGGATAATGGAAACCATGTTGAAAAGAAGATGCAATTATTTTTCACTTATTTCCATAAGCAGGGTCATCTTTTAGAAAAGTGCTGGACTTTGCATGCAAAAAGTCATCCACGACATTTGAAGAAGGTGGAGAGATATTTTGGAAAGAATGGAAAAAAGGATTCCATAATTGATGTGGGTTCGTATGATACACATGATGAAGCGTAACTGAAAGAAGTTCCATTGAAATTGTTTGGAAAGAGATGGTTAGAATTCTTAACCAATTAAGGCCTTGTATTTCTTTTGATAATTAATGAGAATCTTGCCTTATTGATGCATTTCTTTGTTATTTGGATGCATTTCTTTTCTCCTGAAAGTATGCTACATATTGCATGAAGCAAGATGTTGGAAAGTAGGGTTATGTTGACTCACTTAGATGCAGAAAACATGGCAATTTGCAATTACAAATTCTCATGCGTGTTGCATTCTTGAACTTGTATGTTTATGCCAAGAAGGTGTTCGAAAGTGGAGTATGTTGACTCACTTTATTGCAACAAATTTGGTCTTTTCAGCTCTTTAAGTACTCATACATACCAATGGGATTCTTATACTTGTGAGAGAGTTGAGAATTGTTATACATCCATGAGAGTTTGTGTGTGTGAACAATGGAATTTTTTATAGTTTCATTGTGCTTGAACATACATGAGTGATTGACTTGTGTTGGTTGATTGCTTTGTTAACATGTATGTTGTCAACTTGAGAACGTTGATCATTTTCACATGCATGAGTGTCAGTTTGTGTAGTCGGTTGATTGTTACATGTATGTTATATCGACTTGGAAGAGTTGATTTTCTCTCCAAAGATGAAAGGGAGATGTGCTGAATTGTTTCATGAGAATGTGGAATTCTTGTTGTAAATTGTCAAGTTGTTATACATGATTTTTCTTGATTTGAAATTCAGTTGCTTTGAAGAGGCATGCTTTGTGCAATTCCATTAATAGATTATGCATTACAACAAATGAAACAATTCATATGTAGAACACAAGTTAAAGCAACATGCATTAAAATTGTTAAAGATCAGTCTTACAACAGATACAATACATGTGTGAAAATGTTGTGGCTCTTATTATGTAATGAAGTATAAGTTCCCATCATACAATACATCCATGTAAACCTGCTAGCCCCAACAGTGAAACGTTATAGCCACATCTGTGTGCTCCTCTAAAGAGATGAACTAGATTCATGCAGTGGAGAAGCCAAGGTGCGTTACAATACTGTCCAAGATCTTTCCGAGATAGTCTTATCAGAAGCTTGGCTGACCAAAAGCCCTTATAATGAGTTATGTGAGACTATTTATAGCAAAGGGTGGGGTGACCCTTAACATTCCCCTTTGTGACAGTTCAACTACCCTCATGACTCTTCACCTACTCTATGACTATTACATCCAACTATTGACACTTGACTTACACTTGACATGACTTAACATTACAATGCACATGTACTCATGTGAGACAACATGGCTTGAGCAAGCCTTGCAAGAGATCACTGACACTCAGTCCACTGTGATGAGACCAACTCTTTGACATGTTTGTGATGGTGAAGGTGGTGAGCTTATTCTAAGCTTGGTCATCCATGATGGTGTGTATGCACCTCATGGTGACATATTTCCAGGGAAAATTTTAAGAATGGAAATTTATCTTAAAGTTTAGAAAGCTTGGTGAATCCCACTAGTCAATAATATGAAATCTATAAAAAATTTGGAGATATTTTTGTAAAAATATTCAAAATTATACTAT
>APFE031253459.1:19018-75462 GCA_000404065.3 Pinus taeda | reverse complement strand
ACTCTGTAGCACAACTCCATGCACCAATGGATACCAATGCACATTGCCATGCACCCATGTACCATAGGGAATCCCATATGCGCCTATGCATCCACTACATTGCTAGTACACCCACCATGAAGTGATCTAATCCTCCTCATGTGCCCTGGTAAACCTGAGCATCCTAACTCCACATCTACTAGAGGGGATATCTTTGTTGTGCCGATCCTTGGTGACTCATGTTCCCAATACCCCAATGGGAGAACATCATCTCCATACAATGCCCGATCTGGTGGCCTACCCATGCCACCTCTTCCCACCAGCGCCCACCAGAGAATGCTAATCATCTTGTGACCCAATACACAACAAACATGCCAATACAATCCATGGAGCCTTCTCACAAACCACGTGTCTGCTAGTGCCGAACAGAACTCCCCTAAGGAGTGTATGTGCTTAGTCACTGGGTCGACTACCTCATCAATGCTATAACCATCCCGCATGTCTGATATCGGATAGGGAGCCCCACCTGGATCCCAATGCCAACCTAGGCCTCCAGTACCCTCTATGTCTCAAAGCTCCCACTAAGCTTTACTCCATACTATGCCCATCTCCATGAGTCCAACCCACTCCACTGGGTACCAACTCAGAATCTCTTGCTATCCAACCCTAAGAGAGGGATCGAATGCACGAACTCCCACACATAGAACAAGCCCTCCATCCTGCGAGTGTTACAACCTTCGTAGCTCATGTTGACTCATCTTGTTGTCCTAGTCAACACCCAAAACCTATCGTGGTGACTCTAGCTCTCCCTCTCCAAAGTGTAGAGGCAACCCACCAGTGCTACAAGCCCCATCAATGTATGTCTGAGGAGGGATGCTCTGATGCTCTAATGTGCACTCTAGCTAGACCATTAGGGAATCCAACCATTCCCCAACATGAGTTAGTTTTTCTTTTGACATGGCACAAACTGCTTTCATGACCTCCAACTCCTCGTTCTGTTGCAAAATAGCCTCACACACTGTCATGGCCTTCTCTCGGCCTGGAACTGATGAAACCGTCGTGGGCATCTATCACATGCTAACTCAATCACAACATTGGATACCTAAACAATTGTTGGCATCTCATCCATGAGTAGCACCTTCTCAACAAAAGGCTCCATGTGTGTCGGCTCTATCCTCTCCAACAAGGTGTCAACTAGAGCTATCAAAGAGGTCTTTAATAATGGTGACTCTTGCTACATCGAGTATATCGATGTGTTCCTCATTATCTTGTGGACTCTCAGCATCATGCTCAACCTCCTCCTTAGGTTCCTGATATCTAAATTCAGGTCTCCACCAACAAAAGTGCCCTCTGGTCTCACCCTCTAACTATCTCCTCCAACTGTTGGCCCAACACCCAGTTTAGAAATCTCTACTAAATACTTGCTCCAAAACTCCTCCACTGAGTTGGAAATTCCTGCAATATCTCTCCCAAAAGAGAAGTCAAAGTCCAGCCTTCAGATCCCATTATCTCTAAGTGATTTTATTGCTACAAGCTCAGCCCAGAAAATGACTACGCAAGCCCTAGGAAGGAAAAGTTGTCCCACAATGAAGCAAGTACATCTGGCCCTTAAAAATCACTCCACAATTTCATACTCCCTCAAGGAAGTTTCCTGCAAATTCCCAAATGGAAATTCTCTGGGAATCTCCTCCTCTAAGCACCATGAATTAGATTTTGCGTCCCTGTTAAGAGATAGGAAAATCGACCCAAGTGATAGCTTCCAATCCAACCCAAAAATCCCTGTCCAAACTCTAATCTAACAATAAGAGAGTTTCTTGCAAAAACTCAGAGCTTCTAATCCACGCTTGCTCGTGGTCCACAAAAATACTTTTGCACCAAAGAAATGTGTAAAAAAAGTGAACTCCCAAATGAAAATCTAAATTGAGCTCACCAAATTACCTCATTAGGGAGGCACTCGAAGTTCTCCAAAATGAGGGTGGAATTCCCGCTCAAATATTCCTTGTGCTAAACAACACGGTTGTCTTGGCTAAGCAGTTCAAGAGAACAATTGTTAGATTGTGAAATGATCAAAGATGCCCAAAAGTGAAAGCCCCAAGCTCTATTTATTATTTGTTGCCCCTTCTCTCCTTGTGGCCACCACTCTCTCTCTCTCTCTAATTCACACTTCCTTCTCTTTCCTGTCTCCAAGAGTGCGAGTTCCCTCCTTGGGTATAATTTCTCTTTCTTGTGGCCCCCACATTCCACTAGAGCCGCAATTTTCCCTTTTCCTCCTAAGTGCGAATACCGGAATTGTGTCCTCTCCCTAAACTCATCTATAATGCTGAAAGTCAAAATTGGGGATATTACAATTTATATCTCCATCTATTAACAAAAATAACCATACATTACATGCTTAAATAAGGAGTTAGCTAATAGAAGCATTATTTTCATTAATTTTGTTCAACATTTGATAAAAGGCTTTTTTCCCTTCTTATCTACACTTTGTAGTTCGTTTTGATTCTCTCCTACTGGTGAGAGATCTACCAGTACAAACCCCGATTAACAAATTTAAAACTTTCTAAGTTAATTATTACAAATCCAACCAAAATTATTATAGGGAATTTAATGTATCTACTTTAAACATGTATTTTACAAATTATGTCTTCATCTGCAAACAACTTAATCCTTGAAGTATTTTCTCCTCCTTTCAAATCCCAACCTATTTTGTCTTCTTAATGCCATATGTTGCTAAGGAAAACAATGAAAATAACCCAAATATTATTTTGTAAGGAGTTACCAAGTCTTTGGGTTGAATAATTATGATTCTCAACAAGATGTAAGCATTTTGGTGGGGCCTAAAATGTGTACTCACTTTTTTCAAGCTCCTAAAAGATGAAGGGGTGTACTGAAAGTCGATGAGATAGGAACCAAAGGAAACACTCACCTCAACCTATGTTTTTTTAACTTTATACATTGAAGACATTTGATTGTAGTCATGTTGAAGGAGTTTCAATGGTTAAAAATAAAATAGTTTTGTCATTTGAAGTTCTAGAGAATAAGTATTTACTCCTCATACTTGGGACTTGAGCCAAAGGAAGTTTGTTCTTTGTGGTGAGTTCACTTGGGGAGGGATATAAGAATGGATAAAACTTATCTACAAAAAAAAAGCCCTGGGCCCTACAGTCACTGAATGAACAAACTTATTATTAAGCAAAATGCCTCATTGCACTTCGTAAGGCCTGAGCCTTCTAGATATCAGTTTAACAACCTTATTCTGACACCAAATTCCTTATTTCACTTCTTTTGAAGATATGCCAATATTTGTAAAGTTTCCAAAACAAAATTAATTTAAATTTTAAAAAGAAGAGGGTCTGCAAGAAAGTGAGATTTAAGCTATTTTGGCTCTTTTCTCTAAATTTCTCCTCTCCTTAATGGGTATTTGTAATCCAAAACAATTTTATTGTAGACAGGTTTCTGGTACACCCCCAACGAGAAAAATGTTGTTCTCAATGATTCAAGTTTGAATTATTTGTAGCCTTGAGATGGATAAGTCTCTTCTTAGCAATTCATCGTCCATTTTCACATTGATTAATGTATGTTGAATAGTTAGTTATAGAGATGAAATGATACATCAAATAAAAGTATGCTATTAAATGACAATAAAATCAACTCCAGATTTTCACTAATTTGAGAAGTGTAGTGCCTAGCAGTAACATTGATGGAAGAAACATATTCATACCATTATAATTGAGCACTCAACCTATGTTCTAATGTCTTTCATAGTAACTAATTGAAGAAAGATATCTACAACTAATATCTTATTAACAAAAATGTCTACAAAGTTTCTTCATGGGATAACAAATGATCCCCAGATGGAGAGAGAAATGGAGAAGCAAATTGGGTGCATGGCAGGATTTCTCTAGTTGTTTGATAGAAACCTAATTCTTATTGGTTGGCAGTTGTATGGACCAAAACGACTTGCTGCATCTCAATCATCGTCCAGTAGCCCTAGACTTGACACTAGTGCAGATACCAGTTCTATTCAGAATGTGGTATGACTATGCACATATTTTCTAAAAAAAAGTGTGTTTTTATGTGCTTAAAGAGTTGCATAGTTTTAGATTTTGCTTGATAAATACCAAAACACTCATTCTCTGTATCTCACCAGCTAGCTCAGAGGTAAGGCACTTTAGAAGATTTTCTTCATCCTCATCAATGACATTTCCTTAAGCTTATGCTATTAAGTTTATGAATTTATCATAAAATCTCACAAATGGACTTGTTTTGAGTTGATTTTAAGTTGATTAATTCATTAGTCCATAGTGAGATGTGGGAATTGTATTGCATACATGAAGTCCTTAAATATTTTGAATGAAATTTGAATTCTATGGCTTTTCTCAACATTTTGGTTTAATATCTCATTGTTTGTCTGAATGAACAAGTGGGTTCTATCGTTTATGTTGAAGGAAACTTACAAAACGCCTAGTAGGAAGCCAATTTAAAGATTTTCTAATATACAACATTCAATATGAATCATCCTCATTATAGAGTAAAGGATATGGAAGCTAATTGAAGTCATTTTTCTTTGTCGAAACTACAAACAAGCCAAGATATTTAGCGACCCTCATTTGATTCATCTGGCTATTCAAATGCATCTTCGAGAGCATCTTCTATAGACTACAATGAGTAAATCCGACGACCTGTTCCTTCGAAAGAACATATGACCTCTCAGACTCGTGGCATATCTAGAATGACTTTCCAATCCAAAGCAAGTGAGAATTCAACAATGATTTTCACCAAGAAAAATGATGCTAAATTGTCACAAGCTTGTGAAACTTCCAGGTGTGTGATTCCTTCAAGAGAACAACCAAGGTTCTCTCTTGATTCATCAAGGCATTCACTTGATATCAGAGATGTAGAAATTTAAGAGATGGACATATGCATGTAGTACTAGTTGTTGGAGCATTTGGACATAATTTCAAGTGTAACATGAAGAGGGAGTTCCTTGTGATTGTTTAGCCTCATTTGCTTTCTTCAGATAATCTTAGTGTGACTATAAAAGTTAAGAGGAAAAATTAATCAAATAGTGTAGGGACAGGTATGGAAACACCATAATTAACATGGCATCCATGTTGGACATTAATAATCTTTATCCTAACAATTTAAGAGAATGTAAAGGGGATTAATAATAATGATTGAAGTGTTATTGTTTCTATTACATATTTTATTAATGATGAGTGGAACTCTATCTTGAATGTAAAACCCAATTTTGTTCTTAATAAGAGTTCCATATTATGCTATCGACTTACGATGTTTCCTTTGCAACATCTGGTGCAATTGCTAGTTATGTTATTTACAAATTTATGGGTCATTTTAACATCAAGTTTATCTTAACTACCTTAACAATTCCCCCTTTAATTTATAGGTTTTATAGAAATCATTTCTTGTATATGGTTCATCAACCATCTCATATCTTGAGATCTCACACTCCTCTCTTAGGCTACCATATGAGTACCCCTGTCACCCTTAGCAGCTATTCAAGTGGTCAATTCCATAACTTGATCATACATAACAGCTAGATGCAACATACAACATGTATCCCAATATAAGAGTTCTTACAACCACCTTGGGGAATACTTAGTGCTTATGTCTAGGCTTTACAACTTGGACCAAACAATCTAAGGTGTTCACTATTGCAACTCTCCATAAAAACTTGACTCTTTCACCATACTTTGACGCCATGAACATAATTTGTATTCTTTCATACATGTAGCAAAATAACCTTTCGCTCGCTTCCCATACTTTTTAGCGCCTACATTTTATTGTACCTCCTTTTTGTTATTCTCACCTTGAATTAACTTTCGAAGAAAAAACACACTTACAAAAATCCATGCAATGTATATTGATTCAACTCTCAAATATGATATAAACATATTTGTCCATAATCTGAAATACCAAAACCACTCTTTAAACCTACCAACTCTAATATCATTTATTAATAAATATTTTTTCCTTCCATCAATTTAATACAAGTTAAAAATAATGGGAAACAATGAGGAACATAAAGAATGACTGCATGAAAACCAAGCGTATATTAAATAGCATATATGAAGTCGGTATTTGATCGAGACCAATTAATTGGGAGCATAACATCTGGTTTGGTGAAACGAATGATAATTCCTTCTTGGGCGTTGCACCAAGCGATAAGCAACACGGATGCGAAAGGTGAAGGTGAAGATAAGTCGAGCATCTGAAGGTTGCAAAGTGACGGGATTCTGGCAGGAGAGATGTCAGCATTCTCGACCTCTCATTGCTATCCTGGATTTAATTATGGATAAGCGGATTATAGTTTAGTTTCCAAATAATTATATCTATAAATTATTCAAGTTTAGTGTGTGGATTGTAATTTAGGGTTTAGGTGGAAGTGTCACAATTTGAACATATTCGCTGCAACAATGTCAACGTAGACCTACCTCGTGCAAAGAAACATAATGCTAAAAGGAGAGCAAGTTACACTTGGCACTTCTACATGGTTTGAAAAGCATACAGCATTAAGTTATCACTGGACCATATAACCCAAAAAAAGAAGTCGTCAAACGGCATCAGGGATAGGGATTGTGCGGAGAGTGGGGACACCGGGGAGTGAAGCAACAAATGCTTTAAATTGAGTAGAGTCAGTGAGGGTATGTAAAGATTCCAGTAGATTTTTGACACAGGACTTTGAGTACGTATTCCAACGGGCTCACATCGCATTCTTTCATTTGGCACTCAGTAGAATAGTATCCCACATGAAGTCGGGGCCACACGCAGCAATTAGGAGAGGATATCGAATCCTTTGAAGCAGCAACTTTGCAAACCCTAACACGATAAGGTAAGGTAATCGAATCTCCTATCCCGCATGGTAAAAATCACATTCTTTTCTAACATGAATTTCTTGCTTTAGTTTGTCGGTTGGAATTTGGTAACAGGCGTAGTCTTGATTCCCGCTGCATTAATAGGAAATCGGTAAAAAACGAGGCGGATGTTTTGATAAATGATGACGTAGCTGGTTTGGGCTGGCATTTCATGATTATGAAATTTTCCCACCCTGGGTAACATTTTCGACGCCCAGCGGTAGCTTTCTTTATCAAATCTTTTTAGGACTGGCTGAACTTTCTGAAACACAACCTATATTAAAGCGGCCCGATGAACTAGAATGTTGAGGGAATTGAAAAGACATGCTCATTTTTCGGTTGGGAAGCTCGAAGAAAGACTCGAACTCACGACATAGTGTGAGGTTCCGTCGGAAAAAGAAGCTTTCAGACAGCTTTGTGGACCATCAAACAAACTCGTGGATCAACCTGGACAGAGGTTTGGTTCGTTCCTTTCTGAGCCCCTTCAACCTAACGTGTCCTCTTTTCATTATGATATTTCTTCTTTTATAAATGTTATTTGTTTAAATTTTTTTTAAAGAAATGTAATTGTTTTTAATAGAATTTTAAATTCTTATGAATTTAAAAAAAAAATTATGATGATGATGATAAATGTTTAGGAAGACCCAAGACTTAAAAAAAAAAATGTGATTCTTCAAAGATCTTATTTCTATGATAAAAAAGAAGGGAATAAGCAGTTCAAGATCACCATGGTTAGGTTGACTTAACATGTCAAGAGGATTGGAGGTGTGGTAAATGTTTGGGAAAGGAGAGCGGATGTGACGAAGGGCCTTGCAATCTAGTGGAGTTATAGTTAATGAAACTTTGTTGTCTGAGTTCTAGTCATGAATAGAGTAACTAGGAGTTTAGATGAGTAGTTGTAATTGTTGTTAACTCATCTCTGAGTTAACTAGTCAATTTACTAAACATAGCCCCAATTATGCATGTAATTCGAATTACTTAATTGAGTGGAGGAAAAGAGCATCAATGTTATTGTATACTAGAGAGAGTACACAATTTTCACGTAGCAAGTGAGACATTCCTCTTGGGAATTGCGCAAGTAAATATGGTTTTTCCCTATTCTTTAGGAGCCAATTTCCTCAGGGGTTGCACAAGGAAATAGGGGCAAGTAGGAGGCCTAGTTTGGCTAAGTATTTGCTAGAGAAAACTCAGCAGGCAGAGATCAATAGTGTAGATAAAGCTTCAATACTTGAAGTTGTCATTGTAATATATCATTTTTTCTCATCTAATATAATACAAACATAGAGGTTTTTCCCAGTTGGGTCCCAAGTAAAAATTGTGTTTATTTTGATTGAATGATTGCTTGTGCTTCTATTGATGTTTTCCTTTCCGTAGATTGAGTAGAATAAATTTGTGTCTATTGTTTTTAGTCTAAATTCATTAGCAACTACAAATTTTGAGTTATTTCTACATGATATCAAAGCCACTGAAAACTATATAGAAATAAGATTCATAATCATCTCTCAAAGAAATTTCAAATAGCGGATTTGTGGTGCAGATATTTTCTTCAGCGCAAGGACATTGTCCTTCTATGGATTGAGGCTTAAATATGCATTAGAGGGAACTTTGAATTTCATAGCTTGTAAAGACAAAATAGAAATTGTGCTAGATGACAATGGAGTATTGGAGTACACACAAACTAATATTCCAAAACTAGCAACATCAGATGCATAACAACTAGCTCAGTGGAAGAAAGACACAACAAAAGAAAGGATGATTATCCTAGAGGGAGTTAAAGACCATGTGGTTGCAAGTTTGCATGGCAAACAAACTGCTTATGCAATGTGGAAAGCCCTCACAAAGTTATTCGAAAGCAGCAATGATGCAAGAAAATTGGCATTGAAAGATAAGCTCAGGAACATTGAATTCAGAAAAATGAAGCCATTGTTCAGTACCTATCCATATTCACTAAGGTCAAAGATGAAATTGGAGGAGTATGAGAGACTGTGCCACCATTTAAGCTTGTGAACCTAGCACTCCTTGGTCTTCTGAAGTCTTAGCACAACTATCAAGATTCATTTAATGGAAGAGACAAGTTTCCAAATTGGGAGAAACTCTGGTCTAATTTGGTGCAGGATGAGATTAGAAGAAACACTAGAGATGGTGTCACATCCAAAGATGATGAGGAAGAAGATTGTGCTCTAGTTGGCAAAGGAAAGAAGGCATGAAGCGAGGCAAAATTCAGCCAGAAACATGGCAAGAAGAAAAACCTCAGTAAATTTAAATGCTTTCACTGTCATGAGTATGGACATTAAGCAACCAAGTGTCCACAAAAGAAATCCAGTAAAGAACTCGCAACAATAGCAGGAGGATATGCTCTCACATTGCAATTCAAGTTGGATTTCACCCTCATTGCTTGCATGTCAAGCATAGTAAGAGAGAGAGTGTGGTACTTGGACTCTGGTGCTTCATTTGATATGACAAGAAATAAGTAGTTCTTCGGTAGCTTAGAGGAGAAGAACCTACAATTACCTAAAGAATGTAATGTATGTTCCTGTTCTGAAGAAAAGTCTAGTTTTTGTAGTTGTACTTGAAGACAAAGGATATGATGTGGTGTTCAGTAGAGGGAAGGAATATTTAAAGCATGTTGTTATTGGACAAGCAAAACAAATTGGTGTTCAAGTTAAAAATCTCTACAATTTAGAGGTATATTTTGCCATGTATGCACCCATACCTCCAGGAATGAGGTGGGGTGATGTAGAGCTTTAGTCCCAGATTTGCAAAGATTTGGGCAGGGTCCATAGAAGAGCATAAACAATTGCATTATACTCTTCTCATGGATCATTACCCTTGCTACAGGAGCCCATAACATTTAGTAGCAGAAGGATCAATGTCAGTTAACATTGTCAGATCTTGGGAGATAGTTGTAGCACATAGACACCATTGATTCAATATTTTGGATGCTTCTCAGTTGCAGTTGTTATAGTAGCAAAAACAACAATGATATGCAGTGTTAGTTGTGTTACATACATTGCCATAGAGGAGCAGGTTTGGGGATGTTCAGAACCCTTTTCTTGCTAAGAGAGAATGTTGAATTGTAGCAAAAAAAGATTTCGTTTGACTTGTTCCTTAGTCAAATGGAGAAATTCAAATTTCCACATCATCAAGATGACTTGAGTTGCAATTAGGAGTAGCATGGCCAACTTACTTAGTTAAGTCATTCAATTCGTGTTTGTGGGAAAGAAGTAGAGTTGCGAATGAGTTGGTTGTTAAGATCTAGCAATCTAGTACAATTATAGTTAGTGAAACTCAGTTATCTGAGCTCTTTTCATGAATAGAGTCCATATGAGTCCAATTGAGTAGTTGTAACCGTTAACTCACTGGTATCTCAGTTAACTATTTAATTTACTAAAAATATCCCTAGGCATGCATGCAATTCAAATTTCCTAGTCGAGTGGAGGAAAAAGGCATTAATGTATTTATTATTGTATACTAGAGAGTGAATATAGTTTGCATGTAGCAAGTGAGGCATTCCTCTTGGGAATTTTGCAAGAAAATAGGATCTTTCCTTATTCTTTAGGAGCTAATTTCCTCATAAATTGTGCAAGGAAAAAGGAGCAAGCATGAGGCCTAGTTTGGCTAAGTATTTTCTAGAGTAGACTCAGGAGAAAGAGATCAATATTGCAGTGCAGATAAAGCTTCAAGGATTGAAGTTGTCATTGTAATAGATCATTTTTTCTCAGTTGATATAATACAAAGAGAGGAGGGGTTTTTCCCAGACGGGTTCCCTAGTAAAAATTGTGTTCACTGTGATTTAATGATTGTATGTGTCTCTATTGTATGTTTTTGTTTCTGCAGATTGAGTAGAAGAAATTTATGTCTATTCATTTTAGTTTGAATTCATTAGCAACTACAAATTTCAAGTTATTTCTACAAAAAACCCCTTATTAAGTCCTAAATATTGAGTGATTACATTTCTATTGTTGTATTGTTATGTAGGTTGGAATCCCCCATGGTCCCATTTTTTTATAATCGTACCCCTTGTCTCTTATATATATAGTAAGGAAACATAGTTGTAGGATTATAAAATATTATCTTGTACATGGTATTCAATGTAAAAAGAGGGTTCTCCCTTGAGGAGGACTATAATTATTAGTTTCTTATCATTTTTACGGAACAAGGATAATAACATATCCTACCAAGATGGAGGTCATCATGAAGTGGATAATGCCTACTAATGTTTCTAAGGTTAAGAGTTTTTTTGGGGTAGCACAGTACCCGAGGAAATTCATAGCCTCATTTTCAATAATTGCAGCACCGCTCTGCGTTGTAACAATAAGTGGTAAGAGCTTCCAGTGGGGAAACAATCAACAGAGGGCCTTTGAGAAGTTAGAGAAGAAGAATAATTTAGCACTAATTCTAGCATTACCAAGCTTGTATCAATCATTTGAAGAGGAGATAGAAGTGAGTGGGTATGCTATGGGAATGGTCTTCATGCAGGAAAGAAGTCATATATGCTACCATTATGAAGTATTTCATGGGATGGTTTTTAGATACCCTAACTATGAGAAGTAGTTATATGCCTTGGTGCAAGTTGTGAAGAAGCGGATGCACTATCTAATGGAAAAGGATACAATAATCCACATAGATCATTGACCACTATAGTACCTATATGCCTAAACTAAGTTATAATAGACAAGGCATTACAAGTGGAGAGGGATTCTACAACAGTTTCATTTAGTGATAAAGTACAGGAAGGGTAGCACAAACAAGTTGGTCAACATGCTTTCAAGGCCACCCACATCAAATATGCACATGCAGCCATTCATCCATGATGCATACAAAGAGGCATATTCAAAGGATGAGGACTTCTAGGAGGTGTGCAAATCCAAATTCATATGCATGATGGTGATCGCATAATTGACTTCTGTATCCAAGATGGGTAACTCTATATCATTGATAAGTTATGTGTTCCCAAAGGTGAGTGATTGCAGGTAATTAAAGAGACTCACACCTCTAAGGTTGCAGAGCACCTTGGTGTAGGGAAGATAGTGGAAAACTAGCAGAGGTGTGTATATTCGCCAAAGATGTCAGAAATGGTAACTAAGTTCATAAGAGGATGCATGCTTTGTTGTACCAAGAAGCCTAGTAACAAGAAACAAGGTATATACGATCCCTTTCCTATATCCACTCCTCCTTGGTAAAGCATTTCCATGGACTTTGTGGGAGGTTTACCAACAACCAAAAAGGGAAATGACTACCTGCTCATGGTATTTGACAGGTTCAGTAAAAATTGTGTTCTAATTCCCTATAAAAATACCATCAATGGGAAAGAAGCAATGAACTTGTTCTTTGGACATGTCTAGGCCCAATTTGGGATAACAAGGAGTATTGTTTCAAACAGGGACAAAATATTTCTTAGTGCATTTTGTAATAAATTGTGGGGAAATATGGGCACGAAGTTGAAGAGGTCTACAACATTCCATCCATAAACATATTGGAAAACATAAGTGGTCAACGAGGCTTTGGTGCAACTTTTGACGGGATACAATTAGAAATAGTTGAAGCCTTGGGACAAAAATCTGGTATATATACAACACTCTTGTAATACAATGGTGCACACTTCTCTTGGCAAGTCCCCATTTGAAACTTGTTTTGGATATTTTACGCCTTCACTTTTGGTTGTTTCATATGGTTAGAAAGGAAGGAAGTGGGAGGATCTCACAAGGGATGCCTTAAGGGAAGAAATTTTGTGGATAATATTAGGAAAATCCATCTACAAGGATAGGAGACCCTGCAAAAGTCATAAGAAAAATATAAGGTCAAGATTTATCATCACAAAAAGGAGAGTTTGTTCAAGGTGAGAGACAAAGTGTGGTAGTAGTTGAACAATGAGATGTTATAGGGTCCTAGTAAGAAAAACAACACTCTTTAATATAGTCCCTTTGAGATACTAGAAAACATGGGAGATAATTCCTATAGACTTAATATACCCCCAATACATGTGCATTTATCAAGTGGTGAATCTAGAGAATCTAAAACCCTATGAGCCTTCCATGTTAGATGAGGAAGAGGAACATGTCTTACCTTTTGTTGAAGATTTAGCACCAGATGCTCAAGTACAATTGACAGAAGATTCAATTTTATAGAAAAGGTTTAGAAATATAAGACATGGATAGCATGAACTTTGGTAGATTGGTTTGAAAGGAAAAGTTCCAAGAAAAGTTAATGGTACACCCAAGAGATTGTGGGGAAAAAAATTCCTCACCTCATTCAACAAAAGCTTTTGAGGACCAAACGCCTCCCAAAATGGGGAAATATGATTTAGATTGGATCATTATATTATTTTTCATCCATATTGATACTTTTAGAGTGGAAAAAGTGGAAGAATTAGCTCACAAAACCATTTTTACCAGTGGGGCCTATATTGGCAAATTAGGCTCTAAAACCCTACAAGAGCAATTTGAGGTATCAAATGGCATTTTTTCTAGGTAAAAATTTACCCCTTGAGCGTAACATATTTTTTTGATATTTTACAAACAAACACATTTCTAATGGTGCAAGAATCACCGCAAACATAGTCCACATGAAAAATTTATGCCTCTCAGAAGTTGACCTTGTTGTTTTGACCACCATAATTCAAGAGGATGCCACATCAGCCCCCATTATTCATGGAAATGGGGCTAGGCATGTGATCATGGTGAATAAGACTCTAGAAGAGTCAATATTGTAACTCTAGTTAAGAGTTGAAGGAGTCAAACCTAACCACTAGTAGGCTATCATGTTGTGTTATAATGAGGCCACTAGGAGGGAAAGCGGTATTTTCCATTCAGTTCAAGGGCATTTTTTTCCATAGTTGAACAACGAATCAAAGAGTGGATAAGGAGAGAGAAAATGGAGAGGATTTGTCCCTTTTAGTAGCCCACAAGAAAAAGGCATCATTTCTTTGTATTTGCATCTACTTTTCCATTCAAAGAAGGAGAACGAAGCAACCTCACCTTCCAGCTAGTTTTTCTCCCGAAAGGGTTTCCTAGGATATCTTGTGTTCTCATGGTTGTGAGTGATTTTGTTTTTGTCTCTTATTTATTTTCCAAGTTTTACATGTTGCATGCATGAAAATGTAACTTAATGAGTTCATAAGTCTAAGTAAAAATAATTTTCTTAGTACAAATTTAGATTTTTAAGTATAATTTTATTATGTTTGTTGTGATGAACTCTCTTGTGGAATATCCACAATAGTTTATGGATCACTAGTGGATTATGTGTTTCGTTATAAGATTTCCATCAATGATAAAGGGGTATATTGTCGAACATATTTCCGTTAATGTTAAAGAGGTCATATGATCATTAATATTTTCATTGATGCGAAATAAGAATTCATACAAGGTAGAATTTAAGGTAGCAATAATAATAATAAAAAAAATGACCTAAGCCATAGGATTAATTATGGTAGTGCTTTAATTTAATATGACACCAACTCACTCACATGCATAATTATATCTCTCCTATATGTAATACCATATAAAAATACTATGGGTTTTCAAAGCCATAGGTTCTGTTATCACTCTAAAATTTCCCTAGGGTTGTTATCTTGTGTCAAAAGAAATATTAGAGATAACCACAAACCTACTTTTGAGATCAGGATCTAACCTTCCTAATGCTCAGATAGGGCTCTCTCTTTATGATTTAACTTTGTTGAGTTAATTGATTTTAGGCTAGTTATTTAAGCTTGATTGGGTTTTGATTTTGATTTGGTAGTGAAATCACTGACTTAGATGGATAGAGGGATGTCTTTTACCATTGGGCTATGCGGTCAAGTGTCAAGAAAACATGACTGAATCAAGTTCTAAAGATAATGTTCACAAGGCAAGGTACCAGAGTAAATTCAGATCTTTTAGGCTGGATGGTGAAGTGGTTTTTAATTGGTGTCAAGGAGCAGTTAAGGATTCCTCAAATTGGATAATGAGGGAAATGATAGAGGTCAATCGAAACTAGGGAGAAATGAAGGATTCCCTACTCTGGATATTAGAAGAAAAAATTAAAATGAATAATTGTTCAAGACAGAGTGTACTTAAACAAATTCTGTAATAATATTCCAAGTATTTCATTCAATTTAGATAACATGCATGTATGTGAAACACTTAAATAGATAACAATTTGACAAACAGAAAATACTTCACTGGAGTGGCCCAACACATGAATCCTGTAATGCAATGCCTTTATTACTCAATTCAGTCTGCTGACTTGAAAAGTTGTACAATGAACCCTTAGGTTTCAGATCAATACAACTATAGCAATGTTTAGCAATCCACTCTTAATACTTCGAATTATGAAGTATTTATACAAAAAATTATTACAAAATATCCTAAACTGATTTAGGAATTATTCAAGGAAAAAGAAATATCTTCATCCAAGAAGATAGAGACAGATATGTAACTGATGCAAGTTGTCCCTCTTTTATTGTTTGTAGCTGGCTCTTCTTTGATATTATGCTGCTTTTTCTCTTTTGTTGTTTGTCTTTCACGCTGACTGTTCTTTTACTTTGCCTTTCGATTGATACTCTTTGACGTAGTTGATCTGTTGCTTTTATTTCAATGCTATGTATCCACCGTTTACCTTGCATTTTCACAGTAAATCATTTAATTTTTCCCAAGTCTCTGTATCTGGTAATTTAATATTTATCATTCTTTTGTAGACTTCATCAGCTTTTGTGTATTTTGCAAAGGTGGGCTTGTTTACAAAATTATGTTTTACCTCATGCTGGAGGTAAAAGAGGTTCTCAAAAGTCTAGTAAAGAACCTTTCCTATAGGCATTCCTTTCATAGAGGAACTATTAGCTTGCTCCTTTGCCACTTCCCTGATTCTCTTGTCATAGTCTTCATGTGGCATTAACCTGTCATTTATTACCAATGGATTAGGTAGACCTTTCTGCCTCAAAGCATAAAATTTGACCATGAACCTGCCTATAACTAGCTCCATGGTTTGGAATTTGTCCTCAAGCTGCATCATCAAGTTCCTCTTGGTGATTACCTTTTTCACCTCTAGTATAGAGCCAGTTCTGTCAGCTCTCCCAAGCTGCTGCCATTCATATTTATTCTTTGAGTTAAGGAATTCGATTATTCTTGAGGCTTCTTCTGGCATATTTCCAAGTTCGGCCTTAACCCTTTGAATTGCTTCACCAACCTCTTTGACTAAATCATTTTGTTCAAAGATAACTTGTATAGATGGCAAAATATCATTGACAGAGTCAATGATATTGACCCATAGTTGCTCTTTTGCTTGGGCAAGTGGCTCCTTCAATTTTAATTCCTTTTATAAGTTCTTTATCCTCTCAGTCAACCTGTTTGACTTCTGTACTTCATTTTTATGCATGATTTGAGCCAGTTTCTTCTCATCCTCTATACTTTTTATCTGTTCTTTAAGTCTATTTATTTCAGTGGTCTAAATGGACATGTCCTCCATGGCTTTGACCAGTTTACTTGCTTCATCACTTGGATGAGCAGTTGTTGTTGTTGAACCTATTGCTGATGTAGCTGTTGATGCAGTTGGAAGTGTTGTAGCTATTGGAGCTGTTGGGGCTAATGAAGCTGCCAAAGTGGAAGGAACTTTTTTAGCGACTATAGGGATAGCAGTGGTAGCAATTGTCTTAATGCTGGCCTGTTTCAGTTGTATTAAATTGTCCAATTCATTCTCCATTTCTTTCAATTGAGCATTTAATTGAAGAATGAGATCCATCATTTCATCCTGCTAGGTTTGGCTCTCTAGGACCTCCTTGGTCTGTGGATGTTCAGTAGGAGGCAATTTTAGTTGCTTCTTCAACGCAATAATGTCCTTATTTTTCTTCTTTATGAGCTTTTATGCTACCTTGATGTCATTTGGATTATATCCAATCTCAATCACCAAGTCCTCTAGTGACTTGATTTTGTTATCCTTGGCCTGTGAGGATGCCTTTTCTATCTTAATCTGTGCTATGATGTTGTCTAGAGAACTTTGAAGTTTCTACACAGTTATTGCTTTGTTAGTCATTGTCGAGTAAATCATTTCACCTGCCTACTTATGAAATTCAATTTGATCAATAGGGTGAACATCCCTGGCCAAAAATTCAAACTCTGTCCTCCTACAACTTGCTGATGTTTTAGGTTGTTGGACTGTAGGCTGCAAAAAGGTCATTTGCATTTTACCAGTTTTAATGTCAAAAGCTGACATCAACCTCTTCTGATTGCTAGGAGTCTATTTGAAGTACTGGGCATATGTTTCAGTCTTCAATGCCTCATTCCTCAACTTGATTTCTTTGTACTTCTCTTTTATATCTTTCTCTTTATCCATTGGTTTGTTGGATGAAGAGACTTCAATACTAAGTTGTTTTTCAATAATCTGAGTATTTGAGGTGGAAGGTTGATGAGTTTCCTCTGAAATTGCTGGAGCTGTATTCCTTTCAACCACTGTGTCAGTATCAATGATTTCAACTGTCTTAATGGTCTCTTCTTGCTCATTTATAGGATTAAGTTTGGGCTTCTTCATGTACATGATTTCAAACTTGTCATCTGTAGTATCCATTTTAGAGCTAGAACCTTTTTCCCTGGTTCTTTTTACATTTATGTCCTGCATGGATGGAGTCTGTAGAATGGGACTAATACCCATTTGCTCCTGTAGGGTTGGAATCAACAGAAAGGAACTAGTATCTATCTGCTTTTCCACATCTATTAAGGTATTTTCCAACCACTCTGATTGGTTGGCATATTTTTCAATGTCTGGCCTGGACTTATGCATAAAAGGGCTTAATTTGAATTTGAGCCTCAATTTGTTTATGACTCCATCAGGCTCATACTGCCACATGAAATTTCTCCTGAACTTCATTTGCTGTAAAAAAAAATCTGCTTCTTGTCCAACTTCCCTATTATTACAAATAAAAGGGCCCAGCTGGTTTTTTATCTTACACTGTGTTTTCTTCCTAGTTGACAAAAAATTGACCTTATCTGAGTTTATGATCTACCTAAAATATTCTAATGTAAATATCCTCATGGGGAGATATCTAGGCAGCTTGTAGGGAGTAAGCTGTCATCCATATATCTTGATTTCAGTGTGGTCCTGGTATAGATACTAGTCTCCTACTCTACTATTTTTAGACAACTGCAAAACTCCTTTTATCTCATCACTAATTCTAGGTTGATTGCTATTGGTTAGCATATTTATAACTGTATGAACAAAGGAATCAATGAACTCCTTATAACTAAAAATAGTGGAATATTTTTGGATCAATGGTGTCCAAAAGATGACAGGTCTTGGTTGGCCTTTAGTGTCCAATTTTTGGATGCTGACTAGAAACTTGTCTGAATAAAAATATAGGAACATGTGGAACAATACTGAAGAGTATTTGAATACTCTTTCATTTGGCAGTCTAATCAATTGATCATGGATTTTGTCTGCCAAGAACTGGGCAAAATTGAAAATTGCAACAAGAGGCTTGCCTGGGCAAAAAATAGAGAGGAAAGCAAGTACAGGTTCATCTACAAATTCATCAGTAGTATACCCAAGGATATAAGACAACATGGTTACAATTTGTCTTGCCCTCTCAGAGAAAATGCTGACAGAGTGTGGAGGACTATCTATAGGAGTATGAGACTCTTCTTGGATGAAATTCTAAAAGATTTGAGCCCTCTTGGGAAGGTCCAACTTTATGTAAAGTTCAAGTAGGTTTTCAATGGAAAATGGGGTTTTATTTGGGCTTGGTTGGACCTACAGCATTTGATTTATTGACTTTGCAGTGTTGAAAATAGAAACAAGAAATGCTAAATATAGAAGTGCTAAAAATAGAATTTGTTGGGATCACGATTGTCGTTACACCAAAACCCGCAGGTGTTAGTAAACGGATGCATCCCCAGAGTTAAAAGATCCTCAGAAGGTGGTTAGTCCATGTCACGAAACACACGAGGAGCGCTGGATTATCCAATGCCCAACAATCTCCCCCCCAGCGCGAGCCAGGTTGATTCGAACTCGAGACCTTTGGCTCTGATACCACTTGTTGGGATCACGATTGTCGTCACACCAAAACCCGCAAGTGTTAGTAAACGAACGCATCGCCAGAGTTAACAGATCCTTGGGAGGCGGTTAGTCCATGTCACGAAACACACGGGGAGCGCTGGATTATCCAATGCCCAACATAATTGCTATAAATAGCATTTCGGGATACACTCCAATTTTAGTTAGTCCCTGAACTAAAATTGAGAATTAAAATTCGAATTTGATCTTAGAAGTTGTTTGAAAAATAATTAATTAATTCATCTTGAGTTAATTAGTTGGAGAAAACCAAACATTAAGTCTATGTGAAGACATGCAACAATTATCCCTTTGATTGAGGAAGTTATCCCTTAATTAAGGAGATCAGGATGAGTTGTACTTTGAGTTGTAACTAGTTAGCTCAGTTAACTAAGTTAAGTCCAGTTAGATCAGTTCCAACAGTTTGCGGAACTGATTGTCAGTTCAGTTAGTTAATGCATGCATGCATGTAACTAGTGTACTTCAGATAACTGAATATTCTCTCATAAATAACTCATGCATGTTAGTTCAGTCAGAGACCTAGTTGAGATTAGAGGAAGGGACAATGTACTATCAGTCGCAGGAATATTCCCATGAGAATATCTCTTGCATGCAGAAGGAATTCATTACTTGAGGATTGCGCAGTTATTTTTTAGTTTAGTGAGTTGTGTGAGAGGTGAATTCACACAGGTGGCAGCCAGAGGATCCAAGAGAAACTGCGGAAGGAAATAGGAGGCTTGGAGGACTGAAGGAAGGCATATGTTGTGTCTATTCAGTCTATGAGTAGCATTTAGGGATTGTACTGAGCGCTGGATAGCTTGTGAGCTAAAGATTTGTGTAATCCGGAGATATTTTCCACTTGTATGATAATACAGATAGCGGGGTTTTTAGTTGAGGCTTTCCCGAGAGTATTCTTCTTTGTTCATGTGTGATTGATTTCTCATTCTCTGTTATATGTGTTCTGTTTGATCTTGCTCAAAATTGATTAAGCTTCCGCAAGTTTGTTTGTAGAAGTAGATCAAGTATTCTGCTTTAGTATATTGCATTATCAAGTGATCTACAGTGAGAAATTATACATGGTATCGGAGCAAAGGTGATCAAAGTGGAGAAAAATATACAAAGAAGGGAGAAGTTCGAAGTTTGAAGTTCTTGATTATAGAAATTGAATTCTTATCACATCTCAAATTTTACCAATGGCGTTCAACGGTTTGAGACTCGAGTATGCCCTGGATGGGAGCTCGAATTATATAGCCTGGAAGGATCGCATGGAAGCGGTATTAGAGGACAACGGTTTGAAGGACTTCATTGATCAAGAAGTCTCCAAGCCAGTATCAGCTAATGCCCAAGAATTGGCGGAATGGAAGAAATGTGTGGCTAGAGTGAGGAGGATCCTTCTGGAGGGAGTTCGAGACCACATTGTCTCGAGTCTCCATGGGAAGGAGACACCATTTTCAATGTGGAAAACATTGAAGGATCTATATCAGAACAACAATGATCAGAGGAAGTTGGCGCTGAAAGACAAACTTCAAAAAATCAAGTATGAAAAGGGCGACATGATCTCTACATATCTGAACAAGCTCATCACCTTCAGGGATGAACTTGGAAGTGTAGGAATCACAACAGCCGATTATGACATGGTGAGTCTTGCTCTCCTCGGTCTTCCTAAGAGCTGGCATAACTACCAAGACTCAGTAAATGGAAAAGAGAAACTTCCAGATTGGGAATGACTCTGGTCGGATCTGATACAGGAGGAGACAAGGAGAAGCACTAGAGATGGTTCTTCATCAAATGAAGAAAATCTAGCCTTAGCGAGTAAGGCGAGGAAAGGGAAAGGGAAGGCTTCCCATTCCAAATCGAGTTATTCCCATGGTGGGAAGAAAATTGACAAATTGAAAGTGCAATGCTTTCATTGTCATGAGCTGAGCCATTATGCTACAAATTGTCCACAGAAGAAATCCAAGAAGGGATCCTTGAAAGGATCAGATGGTGAGGCATTGGCCTTACAGTTCGAATTGGATTTTACCCTCATTGCATGCATGGTTTCATCGATGGTGGGTTGTGTTTGGTACCTGGACAGTGGAGCCTCATTCCACATGACCGGCGAGAAGAGTTTATTTAGTACCTTGGAGGAGAAGGACCTACAGATGCACATAGAGATGGGCGACAATGGAAAGTACCATGTTTCAGGTGAAGGAACAGTTGTGTTTCAGAGGGAGCATGGAGCTCCTCTCACCCTTACTGATGTAAAGTATGTGCCTGGACTGAAGAAGAACCTGGTATCTGCCGCTTTGTTGGAAGACAAAGGCTATGATGTAGTCTTTAGTAAAGGAAAGGCATTCCTGAGGCACATCAGCACTAGATAGACCAAGAGGAATGGGATTCGAGTAAAGAATCTCTACAAGTTGGAGGTAGATGATTGTGCTGCATTGAGTTCAAAAGCAGAGTCGGTGCAAAGCCAAGATATTGGTGAGCTATGGCATAGAAGATTGGGCTACTTGCACCATGGGGCCTTGAAGATCATGCAACAGATTTCTACCGGACTTCCCAAGTGTAAACTGGAGTAAGTGGATACATGCAAAGGTTGTACCTTGGGTAAGTATGCAAAATCTTCCTTTTAGGATTGAGACAGTCGAGCTGGAGCAATCCTGGAGCGATTTCATACAGATGTGTGTGGACCATTCTCGAAAACCTCCACCACTAAACAAAGGTACTATGTTATTTTCATTGATGATTTTTCTCATAGATGTTAGATCTACTTCATGCAGAAGAAGGATCAAACCTTCTCAAGGTTTTGTGAGTTTAAAGCCTTGGTTGAGAAAGAATCTGGAAAGAAAATAAGGGCCTTGCGAAGTGACAATGGTGGAGAGTATGTCTATCAACAGTTTAAGGACTTTTGTGTAGTAGAAGGAATTAAATGGGAGTTGATGGCACCCCATAACCCACAGCAGAATGGGGTGGCCGAAAGGAAGAACAGAACGACTGTGGGAGCAGCTCGGGCGATGCTGCATGACCAAGGCCTACCACTTCATTTGTGGGCTGAGGCATGAAATACAACAATATACTTGCAGAATAAAAGTCTGCATCGTATACTGGGGATGAAGACACAGTGGAGGCTTTCTCCGAAAAGAGACCAGATGTGAGTCACTTCAGGATCTTTGGATCATCAGTCTATTTCCATGTGACCAAAAATGCTCGGAAGAAGCTAGAGCCAACAACTGAGTTGGGGATACTTGTGGGGTACACTGATACACCCCACAACTATCGAGTGTTCTTGCCTACCAGTCAGAGGACAGTGGTACGCAAAGATTTGAAGTTCGACGAGCAAAAGGCCATGCAAGTTTCCCTTGAGAGGGAGCTCAAGTTGTTGTCAGAGGAGGAACTTTTGGTTCCTAAGGAGGAGGAGCCTCAGACTGATGCGAAGTAGCTGCATGTAGAGGATCCAAGAGTGGAGACATACACTCATGCAGAGTCTTCTAGAGGTGGGCAGAAACGCTCAAGGGAAGTTGACAGATTGATGATGGATGCAAGAGAGGATGTGGGATAGCCATCTTCTCAGCGTAGATAGAGGAGGTCACCTGAGCGGTACACTGGTTACATGGCCCTGGTTGGGGAATGTATAGAGACCGAACCATCTTCCTTCGAGGAAGCAGTGCATCAACTAATCTAGGTTGATGCGATGGTGGAGGAGTATGACTCCATAGTTCGGAACAGTGTTTGGGATGTTGTTCCAAGATCGGAGGACAAGTCAGTGGTGAGTTCCCGATGGCTTTACAAGGTAAAGCAAGCAACTGATGGCAGTGTGGAGAAACATAAGGCAAGGTTTGTTTCCCGTGGTTTCTCACAGGTAGAGGGGATTGACTATGATGAGACTTTTGCTCCTGTAGCAAGGTACTCATCTATCAGATCGATGTTGGCATTATCAACACAGATGGGTTGGAAGATCCATCAGATGGATGTGAAGACTGCTTTCCTCAATGGCAAGATTGAGGAAGGGGTGTACATAGAGCAGCCGGAAGGATTTGACACCTTCGATCGTGAGTCGCATGTGTGCCGACTCAAGAGAGCTTTGTACGGGCTGAAGCAAGCACCTCTTGCTTTGTACACCAGAATCGACAACTATTTCACCGAGTTGGGCTTCACAAAGAGTGAAGCAGATGCGAACCTATACCACATCATAGTAGAAGGTATCCAGTTGATCATTGTTCTTTATGTTGATGATCTGATATTGACAGGTGATGATCAACTGATCATGTCTTGCAAGGAGGATCTTGCAAGAGAGTTCGAGATGAAAGACATGGGTCTCATGCACTAATTTCTAGGCATGGAAGTGTGGCAGAAGGATGGGGAAGTGTTTGTGTCTCAAGGCAAGTATGCCAATGAGATACTCAGGAGATTCCACATGGAGAAGTGCAAGCCCATGCAGACTCCTCTAGCAAGTAACTGGAGGAAGGAGGATGCTACTTCGGGTGAGGTAGTAGCTACTACTGTTTATCGGTAGCTTGTGGATTCATTGATGTATTTAGTGAACACGCGACCAAATTTGTGCTTTGCAGTGAACCAGCTTAGTCAAGCTATGGTTCAGCCTACCAAGTTGTTTTGGAAGGAAACGAAGCATGTGGGGGTCCATCAGATCGGAAGAGCACTTCGGGAGGAATTTTCAACCTTGGTTCAGCTACAGTTTCTTGGTACAGCAGGAAACACAGGTCAGTTGCACTTAGCTCAGCAAAGGCTGAATACATCGGCGCCAGTCTGGTAGCATGTGAGGCCATTTGGATGCGGAAAGTTGTTGTTGGATTGTTTGATCAGAGAATGGATCCAACTATGATCTATTGCGATAATCAGAGTTGTATCAAACTCTCTAAGAATCCATTGTTTCATGACAGGTCCAAGCACATCGATATCCGATATCATCATCTTCAAGATTGTGTGGTGAAGAAGATGATGTTGTTGGAGTATGTTTCGACTGAGGAGCAGGATGTAGATATTTTGACTAAGGCATTGTCAAAATGCAAACGAGTTCCACAGAGACAGGATTGGGGTGATAAATAATCCTTTCTTTTTGAAAGGGAGTGTTGAAAATGGCAACAATAAATGCTAAATATAGAAGTGCTAAAAATAGCATTGTTATAAATAACATTTCAGGATACATTCCAATTTTAGCTAGTCCCTGAACTAAAATTGAGAATTAAAATTCGAATTTGATCTTAGTAGTTGTTTGAAAAATAATTAATTAATTCATCTTGAGTTAATTAGCTGGAGAAAATCAAATATGAAGTCTATGCGAAGACATGCAACAGGTATCACTTTGATTGAGGAAGTTATCCCTTAATTAAGGAGATCAGGATGAGTTGTGCTTTGAGTTGTAATTAGTTAGCTTAGTTAACTGAGTTAAGTCTAGTTAGATTAGTTCCAATAGTTTGTGGAATTGATTGTGAGTTCAGTTAATGCATGCATGCATGTAACTAGTGTACTTCAGATAACTGAATATTCTCTTATAAATAACTCATGCATGTGAGTTCAGTCAGAGACCCAGTTGAGATCAGAGGAAGGGACAATGTACTATCAGTTGCAGGAATATTCCCATGAGGATATCTCTTGCATGCAGAAGGAATTCATTCCTTGAGGATTGCACAGTTATTTCTGAGTTGAGTGAGTTGTGTGAGAGGTGAATTCACACAAGTGGCAGCCAGAGGACCCAGGAGGAACTACGCAAGGAACTAGGAGGCTTGGAGGACTGAAGGAAGGCATATGTTGTGTCTATTCAGTCTATGAGCAGCATTGATTGTACTGAGAGCTGGATAGCTTGTGAGCTAAAGATTTGTGTAATCCGGAGATATTTTCCACTTGTATGATAATACATATAGTGGGGTTTTTAGCTGAGGTTTTCCCCAGAGTATTCTTCTGTTTTCATGTGTGATTGATTTCTCATTCTCTGTTATATCTGTTCTATTTGATCTTGCTCAAAATTGATTAAGCTTCCGCAAGTTTGTTTGTAGAAGTAGATCAAGTATTTTGCTTTAGTATATTGCATTATCAGGTGATCTATAGTGAGAATTTCTCCATGCAGTAATGGTGAATAAAATCTGTTGGTCAGGAGAGACTATGGCTCTTTAACTTGGGATATAGCAAGCTTGGCAGAAATAGATGATTTTTGGGAACATGTATACCTGTGGGAACAAGTATTTGGGAAAATTTGATTCCCATATGCCATCACACTGGTTAAGGAATTTGTCTTTGCTCCAGCAATGGAGTTTTAATAGATGGCTAGAGGTGGATGTGTCTTTAATTTGGAAATCTCTGTCGGCCAATGGGAGGTGGTCAATGTCCAGGTGAGGGGTTTGCAAGGGTTTCTCATTTAGAATGCTCTGGGAAACCATAATTTGGTTTATTCTATTTGAATTATGCTCTGGGAAACCATAATTTGGTTTATTCTATTTGAATTACTCTTTCTTTGGCTTTAGGAGTAGGGTTAAAATTTCTGGAACAGTGGGAAGGGTCAATATAGTATGCAGGAAAGGGTTTCTTCAGATGCATAGTGGGTTTCTTCAGTTTGGAAAGGTTTTTAATTAATTCAGTTAATTATCCTTATATAAATATTGTGCAAAGCTTAATTACAAGGCCATTCTGGTTCTTTCAAGAATACCTAGAAAAATGACGATTAGGTGTGCAGACAGGGTTCTATGGTAGCAGTAGAGGTTTCTGAAGATTGAATTTTCTCTATGCTGTTGCAATTTGTAGTCGGTAGGGTCTTCAAGTTGCAAATGGGTAGAAAACAGTTGTACAGAGTTCCTGAGCATTAGAACTAGTTGAAGAGGTGTTTGCAACAAAAATCAGTGAAAAGAGTGAAAATGGGGCTTTTTTGGTTTTTAACCAATAGTGGTTCAATTTGGGTGCGGGATTAACAAATGAATAATAGGCGATTTCATTTTACGCAGGGAGGTGGTTTTATGCAATATCGCACCGCTTTTGGGTGGAGGGCGGTATTTTTTGAGAGCACGCAAGACAATGTGGTGTTGCCACATAGCGAAACAGTGATCGGCCAAAACCACGAATCTCGCGTGCTTTTGGGATTTTAACTGTCGGACGATGGGAGGGTGCGATATGGATATGGATCGTCGGATCTGGAAGTGTTTGATCGGAGGGCTATCGCGGGGCAGAGTTTCGACGGCGAAGTTGGGATGTGGTTGGCGGGGCCCGGGGATAAATAATGCAGTGGTTTTAATACATTCAAAGGTTTAGTGGGGGTCGGGGAATTATAATATGGGGGGTTAAATACATAAAGCGGGACTATAGGTTATGGAATAACTTAGGATAAAGGGGTTTTAGTAGGTTTTTAAGGAAAAAGGGAAATTAATAAAGGGGAGAGTATTATTTGTGATGGGAATGGTTTTCACACTAGGGAAAAGAGGTTTTGGGAAGGGGAAATGGGATGAAATCATGGGGAAAGTGAAATGGATGGGAGGGGATTTTACAAGGGGAAATGAAAAGAAATGGTGCTTAGAAATGAAGAAGGGGAAAAAGCATTATGGAAAGAAAGGTAATGAAGGGGAAAATTAATAAAGGGTTTAGTGCAATGAGAGGTAATTAGTGAATAACCTTTAGTGAATGTCCTTTGCCTTTGATAATTCGTCCTGCACATAAAACATAGGATTAAGCATGATGAAGGTGCATTTGAGCTGGAAACCTTGTATATTTCCAAAACTTCTTCTACCTATCCTTTATTTACCCTAACATTTTCTCTTCATTCATTGGGTGCATTTGAGCTTGCTGACCCTTTATTTATTTTTATTTTTTATAAGAAAACTATCTAATTCTAACCTTATAACTTCCAATGGCTCAGATTAAACTAATGAGCTCATTATTATTCTCTACCTAACTACTGATCTGCCAAGATCAAACAGTTTGACTAGATCTTTATTCTCTATCTATCAACATGAAATTTAAAGCATGAATGAATCAAGATTAAACTATTTGACGATCATGGATTGTGGTATTTTTGACAAGTTGCACATAATATTATTTTGTAAAGTAAAGTAAAAAGGAGTGGCATTTGAATTTTCACACTTTCATGATCTATTCTTATCTTTTTTTTGTTCGAGTTCATATTTTATATCTTTTTGATATTTTTCTTTCTTTTGGTCCTTTGATTATTCTTTTAAGACTTCACCCTCTTTACATTCTTTTTATTTTTAACATGGGAAAACATTTTGCAGAAAGCAAAAGTATGTACAATATTACAAGACTAATCATAGTCAATTCAAAATTATGAATCCTATTATTATAGGACCCTAACAGGTTCATAAACCACTATTGGTAAATTTCACTTTTATATTAGATAAATTCCTATTTTATCGGAAGAGCATCCATTCCTTGGTTATCAGAGATAAGGCGGCATTAGGGAATAAACATATATTTATTATTTAAAAAAAGTATGTGTCCTTCCAAATAGACACAATTCTCCATGAAGGGTCTTCGATAGATATAAATTCAAAAAGAATTGGTGGGAAAGGTGTATGAGTGAAAATATAATATCTTTCTATATAAAGAACAAAATTTTAATAGGAGACACACATGAGTGAAGATTCAATATCTTTTATATAAAAAGAGAGTTGCAGAAAAAGAATATGTGTGTGTGTGTGTGTGTGTGAAGAAGTAGCAAGTAGATTTTTTGAAGGCAATGCAAATGTTTATCTTTTTTGAAGAAGTTATATGCACTAAAGAAAAGTTGTAACTTGAAGGTTGGTGTTGGTCAAAAGAAAAGATTGGTGTCTCTTGCTAAGTTGGTGCTTAGTGGTGGGGATTGGTTACTCAAGTAGGTCGACGCTTAGAAATATATATATTTGCAAGTCGATGCCTATGAATATTTGTAATAATAGGTTGGTTCTTACAAATATTTGTAACATTAGGTTGGTGCTTAGAAAAAGTTATAAAGAAAAGGTTATTTGTGTGGTTTTTCTCACGAAAGGATTTCCATGTAAATCTTGTGTTTTGTAGTTGATAGATTTTATGCATGATTGCATTATTATAGTGATTGAATTTAAATAAGTAAAACAATTTCTCATGTTTATTCACCCCCTCACTTCCGTGCTAATATAAGTGTGTTCTAAACAACAAGTATCTCTTACAAAACAAGAAGGGGTTAGTAGAGACAACTTTGATACCATAAAAATATTTAAAAAAAGTATTTTAGGAACTATAAACAACTACAAAACTAAAACAAAATTTTCTACAAAAGATATAATGCACAAGATTTATTAAATCTTTCGTGTAGAAAATGTAAGAGGGTATCCCTATATATAGTAGTGAGAAAGGCTCAATGTATAGTAAACTTGTCACAACTAGGTAGATAGTGGTGCCTACATGAGCTTACAAATAATATAAATTCCATGCATTGAAAATTACCTATGCGTTGGAAAGTAACTCTAACAGGGGAAACCATTCTATATTATCTTGAAGCGAGCCTACTACACATATGGTCTCTAATTGGGTTACGCTTGGTCTTCCTAAGATCATTCGATGTGTTATTGATCATGTTAATCTTTAAGCAATCATCCAACATGATCTTCATTATATTGGATCACAAATGTGTCATAAAGTTACTTGGGTTCAATTCCTTAACCCATAAATTGATTAGGGTAATCTTAATTCATATATTTATTTAGAGATTTAATCATTCCAAAATGAAGCACACCACCTATGGCAAATTTTTATGGTTGAAGTTTCTACCAACATAGTAAAACTATAACTTCCACTAAATTTTTTTTATCATAGAAGATAATTTTAAACAAAAAAAAATTATTTTTTCCCAAATTAACTTTAAGCCTATCTACTTTACTATATCATATAATAACATTAAATATAGACAAAATATATAATATAATTAACTAAAAAGTATTACTTCAAAGCTAAATCATAAATTCAGAGATTCACTCATGTTAAATAAATAAATAAAATTAACCAACGAAAATAAAAAATATAATTTCAATAACTATTTTAATTGATTTATATATTTAATTTCATGTTCAAAATTTTAATTAAAAAATAATGATCTAATAAAATAATATATTTTAAACATTTTATAATTATTATCATACACATTTTAATTATTCATATCACTCTAATTCATTATTAAAGTTTCTCTTTTACTTTAATTTTGTTTAATCATTATTTTAAAAAATATTAATAAAAATTTAAACACAAATTATTTAAGAATTTTTTGTTTAAGAAAGATAAATACATAAATAATTTCTACACAACTTAATTATGAGATTATTTTTAAATACAATGTCATTTAATATTTTAAATAAATAATGTTTGAATATGAAATATTAAATTTGTCTTAATCTTTTTAATTTATTACCTAAATAAATATTTTTATCTTTATTATAAAATTTTTAAGTACATATAAAATTAATGGTTACAAGCAAGAATTTCACCTCTATGTTGTTTTGGATTTTATATTATTGAATGTTATTTTTAAATTAAATTTATAAACTAATTAAAATTAAATTAATTAATATAATATTAATGGACATGTTGGATTAAATCCAATTTCACAATTAACACAAAAATAAATATAAATATATGATAAATTTAGATAATTTACCTAATATGGGTTATATTTACACGAATTTGTATTACGTCGTAAGACATTCCTATGGGAAGAAATCCCCTAGGTTGCCACTTTGTACCTTTTCGCACCCTTCGATTGATTGTTAGATGATTGAAGGAATTTTGGCAATAAGATCCCACCACCGACAAGGGACAATTGCTTAAAATATCAATCGCCTCAATCATGAGCTGATTTCTAACTGCCACAATTGTGAGCCTGCAAAACCCATTTCAACTATTTTGGTTTTCTCGAAACTACTCGAAAAAAGTTTTATACATGAAATTTGTTATAAGTGAAGGGGATGGGAGATGTTAGAAGCAAGGTTTCATCGTCCATTATTGACTCTACGTCACCATCATGTGTTAATAAATGCCATGGGTGCACTTCTTGTAACCCTGTGCAGTGAGCCACCGCTCCAAAAAGTGGAGAATCATATCCCGTGGTGTGGAAATGTAAATGCAGAAAACAAATATTTAACCCATCATATCTCCTCCTATTTGAGATCTCATAGAATTGTTCGACTGACCGTCGCCTTTACATAAATGAGAGACCATGGAATGTCTTCCTACTTAATAAATTTCTATGTTTGAACTAACGAGACTTGCCACTTCTTTTTGCAGAAAGAGATTTACTTGTTGTTGGTCCTAGATATATTTAAATTGATTCGTTCTCTTGTTGGCTATTTGCTCCTAGAAATTGAATGTCACAGAACATTGCTCTGTCAATAAACTTATATATGTTGGTGATTTTGTCTATTGTTTTCAATAAGGACCATGTGTTTTAATGATTGCATTTTGTTATGTTTCAAACTGTATGTCTTAGGAACTAAATTGTGGTACATGTTTTCCATGCTTATTATACTAAATTGTAGTTTTCCCTTCCCATCCGTTAGCAGCAATGCAAAAGAATGATATTAAGATAATATTTTTATAAAGGAAATTATGTTGTAGATGGAGTTGACATTGAGCATTTAAGGTTATTTTAGTAGGTTTTTAGTTTACAGTTATAGTAAGGATTAGGAGACCATCATAGTTTACATGATAATCCAAATATCGAGTGAGTAAAACTTGTGAAAAATGACTATGTTTGTTAAATGGCTAATATTCATTAGCACATCTAAGTGGTTAACCAATATTGCATTACAAAATCTTAGTGAAAAAACTATTTGGATGGATCTACATCTTGGCAATGGTGATAGTTAAGTGATATTTTGAAACCTTATGGACTCCAAATTTGTATATGTGGGTTTTCTCCAACAATCCTTTTATAAGGGCTAAAGTCCACTTTTCAGAGGCACTCAAGGCTGATTTGCACTTCTTTGAGAGGAGAGAA
The DNA here is from genome assembly GCA_000404065.3 of Pinus taeda. NCBI lineage: Eukaryota > Viridiplantae > Streptophyta > Pinopsida > Pinales > Pinaceae > Pinus > Pinus taeda. Next base: position 44,652 of record APFE031253459.1, on the reverse strand, counting down.
GATTCTTCATGTTTTGTTATAGGAGCTGTTATTTAGATTAGGATTTCAATTATTATAATATGGGTATGTCATAAGCAACACTTAACAACTTGAAAATCCAAATTTGGAATCGCAAAGGAAGCTTGACAATGGGTTTTAGTAAGATTGGTCAAAATTGGTCAAAACAATGAAAACACTGATTTTATGGCCCATGGAGTTCATCTTAGAAAGAAAAGGACCTACATGGATTGGTATGAATTCATGATATCTCTAGGTCAACTATTGGTAGAATTGGAGGCAATTGTCCTTCAAATCTGGTGCCATGAAATGTCAATTTTCCTTGGATAAATTTTCTTATCTTCTTAAAAGGTGGTATCTGTTTTGTTCCATTAAAGTGGTCCAAAAATGAACTTGAAAGATCGTCTTTTTGGGTCTTATGAATTTCAAAGTATCGTTTTGTCTTTGACGTTATGATTTTCCATGATCTTTTGCAATTCAGCATCCTCCAATTGTAGGAGAGCATGTGATCCCCAATAATGAACAGAAATGGATGCCATCTCTTGGCATGGACCTGTTTTCTTTAAGGGGAAGCATAAATAAGCATGATTAAGGTTTATCTGAACTTGTCTTCATGGTGGAATGTGAAATGTTGTTAGGTTTGTTGCATTCTATATATGGATGTTATGGAGTAGTAATATGTGTTAATCATTTTTCTAATAAAATTTAGTGATTGCAACTGATTTCTTCACATTCATTTACTATGTGAAGTATTAAAAAAAAAAAAACCTAGAAAGACTACATTCAATACACAGATATTTTTTCAAACATCAAAATAGTTTCTCCTTATTCCATGGTTGACTTTCTAAGCTTATATCAATGTCTTGGTTGCAGTAGAAAATCACTTTTTCATGAGATGTGAGGTTGTGTCAGAGTATCTTGAAAAACTAATCTCATCTATAAGTTTTACATTAAAATGTTCTCGAAGCATACTTCGTTATTCCTTAATTTACCCATTATCCATCTTCTTAATAGGCATGATTATGTGTTGCAATGAATGCTTTCATATTGGTTTTGAAATAACGAACTTGTCATCGCCTTATGCATAAATGAGAGACCATGGAATGTCTTTCTACTTAATAAATTTCTATATTTGAAATAACACACTTATCGTCACCTTTTGCAAAAGTGAGAGACCATGGAATGTCTTTCTGCTTAATAAATTTCTATGTTTGAAATAATGGACTTGTCACTGCCTTTTGCAGAAATGAGAGACCGTAGAATGTCTTAATACTTAATAAATCTCTATGTTTGAATAACGAAATTACCACTGCCTTTTGAAATAATAGAATTACCGTCATCTTTTGCAGAAATGAGAGACCATAGAAGGTCTTTCCACTTAATAAATTTATATGTTTGAAATAACGAACTTAGTTTGTAGCATTAATGGATTACGCTGAACTTTGAAGACTAATGGTTCCATTAGTTTTTTCTTAACTGTTTTGTTAGTTTATACCTCCATCTATTAACAAAAATAACCATACGTTACATGCTTAAATAAGGATTTATCTAATAGAAGCATTATTTTGATTAATTTCATTCAACATTCGAAAAATACTTTTTTCCCTTCTTGTCTACACTTTGTAGTTCGTTTTGATTCTCTACTACTGGTGATAGATTATCAAGTACAAACCCTATATTAACAACTTCAAAATTTTCTATGTTAATTATTCTAAAGCCAACGAAAAGGACTATAGGGAATTCGATGCATCTATTTTAAACATGTCTTTTACCAATTATGTCTCCATCTGCAAACAACTTAATCCTTGAATAATTTTCCCCTCCTTTGAAATCCCAAGCTATTTTGTCTTCTTAATGTCAGATGTTGCTAAGGCAAACAATGAAAAACAACCCAAATATTATTTTGTAAGGAGTTACCAAGTCTTTGGGTTGAATAATTATGATTCTTAGCAAGATGTAAGCATTTTAGTGGGGCCTGAGATGTGTTCTCACTTTTTCCTAGCTCCTAAAAGTTGAAGTAGTTGCAACGGTTAAAAGTAAAATAGTTATGCCATTTGAAGTCGTAGAGAATAACTATTTACTCCTCAAACTTGGCACCTAATCCAAAGGAAGTATTTTCTTTGTGGCGAGTTCACTTGGGGAGGGATATAAGAATGGATAAAACTTATCTACAAGAACAAGCCCTAGGCCCCGCAGTCACTAAATGAAAAAACTTATTATTAAACCAAATGCCCCATTGCACTTCGCAAGCCCTGAGTCTTCGAGTTACTAGTTTGAAAACCTTATTCTGACACCAAATGCCCTATTGCACTTCTTTTGAAGATGTGCGAATATTTGTAAAGTTGCCAAAACAAAATTAATTTAAATTTTAAAAAGAAGAGGGTTTGTAAGAAAGTGAGATTTCAACTATTTTGGCTTTCTGCACTAAATTTCTCCTCTACTTAATGGGTATTTGTAATCCAAAACAATGTTATTGTAGGCAGGTGTCTAGTAAACCCCTAGCGAGAAAATTGTTGTTCTCAATGATTGAAGTTTGATATTTGTAGCCTTGATATGGATTAGCCTATTATTAGCAAGTCATCCTCCATTTTCACATTGATTAATGTATATTGAATAGTTAGTTACAAATATGAAATCATACATCAAATAAAAAAAATGCTATCAAAAGGCAAGAAACTCAACTCTAGATTTTGATTGATTTGAGAAGTGTTGTGCCTAGCAGTGCCATTGATGGCAGAAACAAATTCATACCATTATAATTGATCACTTTGCATGTGTTATAATATCTTTCATATTAACTTATTGAAGCAAGATATCTACAACTGATATCCGATTAACAAAAATGTTTGCAAATTTTCTTCACAGGATAATAGATGATCCCCAGGTGGAGAGAGAAATGGAGAAGCAAATTGGGTGCATGGCAAGATTTCTCTAGTTGTTTGATAGAAACCAAATTCTTATTGGCTGACGGTTCTATGGACCAAAAAGACTTGCTACAACTCGATCACCATCTAGTAGCCCTAGACTTGACACTAGTGCAAATACCAATTATGTTCAAAATGTGGTATCACTATGCACATATTTTCTAAAAAAAAATTGTGTTTTTTTGTGCTTAAAGAGTTGCATAGATTTAGATTTTGTTTGATAAATACCAAAACACTAATTATCTGTATCTCACTAGCTAGCTTAGAGGTAAGGTACTTTAGAACCTTTTATTTATCCCCATCAATGAAAATTCCTTAAGCTTATGGTATTGAAAAAAACCAATTATGAAACCAATCTATTAATGTATCATAAACTCCCACAAATGGACTTGTTTTGAGTTGATTCATTCATTAGTATAGAGTGAGAATCATATTGCATGCTTGAAGTCCTTAAATATTTTGAATGAAATTTGAATTCTAGGGATTTTCTCAGCATTTCGGTTCAATATCTTATGATGTGTCTGAGTGAACAAGTGGGTTCTATCATTTATGTTAAAATCAACTTACAAAATGCCTACTAGGAAGTCAATTTAAAGATTCGCTAATATACAACATGCAATATGAATCATCCTCATTATAGAGTAAATGATATGGATGCTAATTGAAGTCCTTTTTCTTTGTCCAAACTACAGATGAGCCACGATATTCAGGGACCCTCATTTGATTCCTCTAGCTATTCAAATGCATCTTCAAGAGCATCTTCTATGGACTACAATGAGAAAATTTGACAACATGTTCCTTCCAAATAACATATGACCTCTCAAATTCCTGGAATAGCTAGAACGACTTTCCAATCCAAAGCAAGTGAGAATTCGATGATGCATTCCACCAAGAAAAAAATGCTAAATTGTCACAAGCTTGCGAAACTTCCAGGGGTGTGATTTCTTCAAGAGAACAACCAAGGTTCTCTCTTGATTCATCAAGGCATTCACTTGATATCAAAGATGTAGAAATTTAAAAGATGGACATAGGAATGTAGTACTTGCTTTAATTATTGGAGCATTTGGATATAATTTCAAGTGTACCACAAAGAGGGAGCTCCTTGTGATTGTTTAGTCTCATTTTCTTACTTCAGATAATCTTAGTGTGACTATAAAAGTTAAGAGACAAAATTAATCTAATAGTGTAGGGACAGGTACGGAAACACCATAATTAACATGGCATCCATGCTGGACATTAATAATCTTTATCCTAACAATTTAAGAGAATGTAAAGGGGATTAATAATAATGATTGAAGTGTTATTGTTTATTACATATTTTATTAATGATGTGTGGAACTCTATCTTGAATATAAAATCCAATTTTGTTCTTAATGTGAGTTCCATATTATGTTATCAACTTACGACATTTCCTTTGCAACATCTGGTGCAATTGCTAGTTATGTTATTTACAAATTTATGGGTCATTTTAACATCAAGTTTATCTTAACTACCTTAACAATTCCCCCTTGAATTCATGGGTTTTATAGAAACCATTTCTTGTATATGATTTATCAATCATTTCATATCTTGAGATATCCCCTCTTAGGCTACCATATGAGTACACATGTCACCCTCAGCACCTATTCAAGTGGTTCATTTCACAACTTGATTGTACATAACTAGGTGTAGCATACAACATGTATCCCTATATAAAAGGACTCACAACCACCTCGGGGAGTAGTTAGTGCTTATGGCTAAGCTTTACAACTTGGACCAAACAAGTGTTCACTGTTGTAACTCTCCATAAAATATTAACTCTTTCAGCATACTTTGACACCATTAACATCGTCTATATTCTTTCATACCTATAACAAAATAACCTTTCTCTCACTACTCATATTTTTGAAAACCTTTTATTATACCTCTTTTGTCTTATTCTCACCTTAAATTAACCTTCCAACATTTGGAAAAAATTATACTTCAAAAATCCATCCATGCAATATATTGATTCAACTCTCAAATATAATATATAATCATATTATCCATAATTTGAAATACCAAAACCACTCTTTAAACTTACCAACACTAATATCATTTATTAATAAATATTTTTCCTTGCATATAAGTTAAAGATATGGGATACAGGGTAAAACCAATAAAAATTTAATTTTGATGATAGATTGTTTGCACATTATACTAAAGAGTTGTATTTTTGGAAGTTTTTCTAGTGGGTTTTTCCAGTTTAATTTCTCTAAAATCAGGAATTTATTGAAATCACAAGCTTGACAGGTAACCCCTGCAAACGAAGTGCCCTAGGGGTTTTTCAGGGTGAAATATCCATACATACAACTAAAAAACCAGTTTGAATAACACAAATCAACATTTCACTTCATTTTTTTCCGCCAGATTCGACCACTCGAAAATCCAAAAATCACAAAAAAAATCTTATACTAAACTGTAAAATGAACCTCTAAACTCAATAAATAAAAATTATGATCTAATTTCTAAATAATTATATCTATAAATTATTAGAGCTTAATGTGTGGTTTGTAATTTAGGGTTTAGGTGGAGCTGTCACAATTTGCACATATTCGCTGTAACAATATCAACGTAGACCTACCTCGTGCAAATAAACATAATGCTAACAGAGAGCAAGTTACACTTGGCATTTCGACATAGTTTTGAAAAGAACGTCCGCATACCATGAAGGCCAGGTGTAACCATGAGACCATATAACCCCAAAATATGTTAAAGCAGTCAACAGCATTGGGGATTGTGTGGAGAGAGGGAGTGAAGCAACAAATGCTTTAAATTGAGTAGAGTTAATCACGGAAGGTAAAGATTCCAGTAGCTTTTTTGACACGGGACTTTCACTAATTATTCCGACGGCCGAGGCTCACATCGCATTCTTTTATTTGGCCCTCACTAGAATCGTATCCCACATGAAGTCGGCGGCAGACGCAGCAATTCGGAGACGGGGCGAAGGTCAAATTACGCGGACTTCGAATCCTTTGAAGCAGCTTTGCAAATCCTAACACGATAAGGTAAGGTAATCCAATCTTCTATCCCTCACAGAAAACAATGACATTCCTTTCTAACATGAGTTTCTTGCTTGGGTGGATCGGTTGGAGCTTCGTAACAGGCCTACTTCTGATTCTCACTGAATTAATAAGAAAGCGGTAAAAAGCGATGCGGCTGATTTGATAAATGATGACTTGGATGGTTTGGGCAGGCATTTCATGATCATGAAGCTTTTGAAATTGACCTGCTATTTTTCGATGATGGATATTTAGGCGATTTAATATTCTGAATTATTTTCCTGAAATTCATTGTATATTTACGCCCGCGCTTGTACCCACCCTGCGTAACAGCTTCGCCGCCCAGCGGTAGCTTTCTTTATCCAAATCTTGGGACTCGCTGAACTTTCTGAAACACCGCCTATATTATAGCAGGCCGATTAAATAGAATGTTGGACGGAATTGAAAAGACATGCCACATCTTTCGGTCGGAAAGCTCGAAGAAAGACTCGAACTGACGACATAGTGTGAGGTCCCGTTGGGAAATAAAGATTTCAGAGAGCGCAGTGGACCATCAAACAAACTGGTGGCCCAGCCTGGACAGAGGTTTGGTCCGTTCCCTTCTGAGCCCCTTCACCATGACGTGTCCTCTTTTCATTATGACTTTCCTTCTTCTTTTATAAATGTCATTTCTTTTCTTCTTTTATAAATGTCATTTCTTTAATATCTTTTTGTTAAGAAATATAATTTTTTTTAATAAAAGAAGAAAAGAAATCATCATCATCTCTCTGTCGAAAACACTTTGACAACTTGTTGTGCATCATCATGCTCGGTTGCACACAAGTACGTACCGCTACACTCCTCTGCATAGCACCAAACTCTGTAGCACAACTCCATGCACCAATGGATACCAATGCACATTGCCATGCACCCATGTACCATAGGGAATCCCATATGCGCCTATGCATCCACTACATTGCTAGTACACCCACCATGAAGTGATCTAATCCTCCTCATGTGCCCTGGTAAACCTGAGCATCCTAACTCCACATTTGCTAGAGGGGATATCTTTGTTGTGCCGATCCTTGGTGACTCATGTTCCCAATACCCCAATGGGAGAACATCATCTCCATACAATGCCCAATCTGGTGGCCTACCCATGCCACCTCTTCCCACCAGCGCCCACCAGAGAATGCTAATCATCTTGTGACCCAATACACAACAAACATGCCAATACAATCCATGGAGCCTTCTCACAAACCACGTGTCTGCTAGTGCCAAACAGAACTCCCCTAAGGAGTGTATGTGCTTAGTCACTGGGTCGACTACCTCATCAATGCTATAACCATCTCGCATGTCTGATATCGGATAGGGAGCCCCACCTGGATCCCAATGCCAACCTAGGCCTCCAGTACCCTCTATGTCTCAAAGCTCCCACTAAGCTTTACTCCATACTATGCCCATCTCCATGAGTCCAACCCACTCCACTGGGTACCAACTCAGAATCTCTTGCTATCCAACCCTAAGAGAGGGATCGAATGCACGAACTCCCACACATAGAACAAGCCCTCCATCCTGCGAGTGTTACAACCTTCGTAGCTCATGTTGACTCATCTTGTTGTCCTAGTCAACACCCAAAACCTATCGTGGTGACTCTAGCTCTCCCTCTCCAAAGTGTAGAGGCAACCCACCAGTGCTACAAGCCCCATCAATGTATGTCTGAGGAGGGATGCTCTGATGCTCTAATGTGCACTCTAGCTAGACCATTAGGGAATCCAACCATTCCCCAACATGAGTTAGTTTTTCTTTTGACATGGTACAAACTGCTTTCATGACCTCCAACTCCTCGTTCTGTTGCAAAATAGCCTCACACACTGTCATGGCCTTCTCTCGGCCTGGAACTGATGAAACTGTCGTGGGCATCTATCACATGCTAACTCAATCACAACATTGGATACCTAAACAATTGTTGGCATCTCATACATGAGTAGCACCTTCTCAACAAAAGGCTCCATGTGTGTCGGCTCTATCCTCTCCAACAAGGTGTCAACTAGAGCTATCAAAGAGGTCTTTAATAATGGTGACTCTTGCTACATCGAGTATATCGATGTGTTCCTCATTATCTTGTGGACTCTAAGCATCATGCTCAACCTCCTCCTTAGGTTCCTGATATCTAAATTCAGGTCTCCACCAACAAAAGTGCCCTCTGGTCTCACCCTCTAACTATCTCCTCCAATTGTTGGCCCAACACCCAGTTCAGAAATCTCTACTAAATACTTGCTCCAAAACTCCTCCACTGAGTTGGAAATTCCTGCAATATCTCTCCCAAAAGAGAAGTCAAAGTCCAGCCTTCAGATCCCATTATCTCTAAGTAATTTTATTGCTACAAGCTCAGCCCAGAAAATGACTACGCAAGCCCTAGGAAGGAAAAGTTGTCCCACAATGAAGCAAGTACATCTGGCCCTTAAAAATCACTCCACAATTTCATACTCCCTCAAGGAAGTTTCCTGCAAATTCCCAAATGGAAATTCGCTGGGAATCTCCTCCTCTAAGCACCATGAATTAGATTTTGCGTCCCTGTTAAGAGATAGGAAAATCGACCCAAGTGATAGCTTCCAATCCAACCCAAAAATCCCTGTCCAAACTCTAATCTAACAATAAGAGAGTTTCTTGCAAAAACTCAGATCTTCTAATCCACGCTTGCTCGTGGTCCACAAAAATACTTTTGCACCAAAGAAATGTGTAAAAAAAGTGAACTCCCAAATGAAAATCTAAATTGAGCTCACCAAATTACCTCATTAGGGAGGCACTCGAAGTTCTCCAAAATGAGGGTGGAATTCCCGCTCAAATATTCCTTGTGCTAAACAACACGGTTGTCTTGGCTAAGCAGTTCAAGAGAACAATTGTTAGATTGTGAAATGATCAAAGATGCCCAAAAGTGAAAGCCCCAAGCTCTATTTATTATTTGTTGCCCCTTCTCTCCTTGTGGCCACCACTCTCTCTCTCTCTCTAATTCACACTTCCTTCTCTTTCCTGTCTCCAAGAGTGCGAGTTCCCTCCTTGGGTATAATTTCTCTTTCTTGTGGCCCCCACATTCCACTAGAGCCGCAATTTTCCCTTTTCCTCCTAAGTGCGAATACCGGAATTGTGTCCTCTCCCTAAACTCATCTATAATGCTGAAAGTCAAAATTGGGGATATTACAATTTATATCTCCATCTATTAACAAAAATAACCATACATTACATGCTTAAATAAGGAGTTAGCTAATAGAAGCATTATTTTCATTAATTTTGTTCAACATTTGATAAAAGGCTTTTTTCCCTTCTTATCTACACTTTGTAGTTCGTTTTGATTCTCTCCTACTGGTGAGAGATCTACCAGTACAAACCCCGATTAACAAATTTAAAACTTTCTAAGTTAATTATTACAAATCCAACCAAAATTATTATAGGGAATTTAATGTATCTACTTTAAACATGTATTTTACAAATTATGTCTTCATCTGCAAACAACTTAATCCTTGAAGTATTTTCTCCTCCTTTCAAATCCCAACCTATTTTGTCTTCTTAATGCCATATGTTGCTAAGGAAAACAATGAAAATAACCCAAATATTATTTTGTAAGGAGTTACCAAGTCTTTGGGTTGAATAATTATGATTCTCAACAAGATGTAAGCATTTTGGTGGGGCCTAAAATGTGTACTCACTTTTTTCAAGCTCCTAAAAGATGAAGGGGTGTACTGAAAGTCGATGAGATAGGAACCAAAGGAAACACTCACCTCAACCTATGTTTTTTTAACTTTATACATTGAAGACATTTGATTGTAGTCATGTTGAAGGAGTTTCAATGGTTAAAAATAAAATAGTTTTGTCATTTGAAGTTCTAGAGAATAAGTATTTACTCCTCATACTTGGGACTTGAGCCAAAGGAAATTTGTTCTTTGTGGTGAGTTCACTTGGGGAGGGATATAAGAATGGATAAAACTTATCTACAAAAAAAAAGACCTGGGCCCTACAGTCACTGAATGAACAAACTTATTATTAAACAAAATGCCTCATTGCACTTCGTAAGGCCCGAGCCTTCTAGATATCAGTTTAACAACCTTATTCTGACACCAAATGCCTTATTTCACTTCTTTTGAAGATATGCAAATATTTGTAAAGTTTCCAAAACAAAATTAATTTAAATTTTAAAAAGAAGAGGGTCTGCAAGAAAGTGAGATTTAAGCTATTTTGGCTCTTTTCTCTAAATTTCTCCTCTCCTTAATGGGTATTTGTAATCCAAAACAATTTTATTGTAGACAGGTTTCTGGTACACCCCCAACGAGAAAAATGTTGTTCTCAATGATTCAAGTTTGAATTATTTGTAGCCTTGAGATGGATAAGTCTCTTCTTAGCAATTCATCGTCCATTTTCACATTGATTAATGTATGTTGAATAGTTAGTTATAGAGATGAAATGATACATCAAATAAAAGTATGCTATTAAATGACAATAAAATCAACTCCAGATTTTCACTAATTTGAGAAGTGTAGTGCCTAGCAGTAACATTGATGGAAGAAACATATTCATACCATTATAATTGAGCACTCAACCTATGTTCTAATGTCTTTCATAGTAACTAATTGAAGAAAGATATCTACAACTAATATCTTATTAACAAAAATGTCTACAAAGTTTCTTCATGGGATAACAAATGATCCCCAGATGGAGAGAGAAATGGAGAAGCAAATTGGGTGCATGGCAGGATTTCTCTAGTTGTTTGATAGAAACCTAATTCTTATTGGTTGGCAGTTGTATGGACCAAAACGACTTGCTGCATCTCAATCATCGTCCAGTAGCCCTAGACTTGACACTAGTGCAGATACCAGTTCTATTCAGAATGTGGTATGACTATGCACATATTTTCTAAAAAAAAGTGTGTTTTTATGTGCTTAAAGAGTTGCATAGTTTTAGATTTTGCTTGATAAATACCAAAACACTCATTCTCTGTATCTCACCAGCTAGCTCAGAGGTAAGGCACTTTAGAAGATTTTCTTCGTCCTCATCAATGACATTTCCTTAAGCTTATGCTATTAAGTTTATGAATTTATCATCAAATATCACAAATGGACTTGTTTTGAGTTGATTTTAAGTTGATTAATTCATTACTCCATAGTGAGATGTGGGAATTGTATTGCATACATGAAGTCCTTAAATATTTTGAATGAAATTTGAATTCTATGGCTTTTCTCAACATTTTGGTTTAATATCTCATTGTTTGTCTGAATGAACAAGTGGGTTCTATCGTTTATGTTGAAGGAAACTTACAAAACGCCTAGTAGGAAGCCAATTTAAAGATTTTCTAATATACAACATTCAATATGAATCATCCTCATTATAGAGTAAAGGATATGGAAGCTAATTGAAGTCATTTTTCTTTGTCGAAACTACAAACAAGCCAAGATATTTAGCGACCCTCATTTGATTCATCTGGCTATTCAAATGCATCTTCGAGAGCATCTTCTATAGACTACAATGAGTAAATCCGACGACCTGTTCCTTCGAAAGAACATATGACCTCTCAGACTCGTGGCATATCTAGAATGACTTTCCAATCCAAAGCAAGTGAGAATTCAACAATGATTTTCACCAAGAAAAATGATGCTAAATTGTCACAAGCTTGTGAAACTTCCAGGTGTGTGATTCCTTCAAGAGAACAACCAAGGTTCTCTCTTGATTCATCAAGGCATTCACTTGATATCAGAGATGTAGAAATTTAAGAGATGGACATATGCATGTAGTACTAGTTGTTGGAGCATTTGGACATAATTTCAAGTGTAACATGAAGAGGGAGTTCCTTGTGATTGTTTAGCCTCATTTGCTTTCTTCAGATAATCTTAGTGTGACTATAAAAGTTAAGAGGAAAAATTAATCAAATAGTGTAGGGACAGGTATGGAAACACCATAATTAACATGGCATCCATGTTGGACATTAATAATCTTTATCCTAACAATTTAAGAGAATGTAAAGGGGATTAATAATAATGATTGAAGTGTTATTGTTTCTATTACATATTTTATTAATGATGAGTGGAACTCTATCTTGAATGTAAAACCCAATTTTGTTCTTAATAAGAGTTCCATATTATGCTATCGACTTACGATGTTTCCTTTGCAACATCTGGTGCAATTGCTAGTTATGTTATTTACAAATTTATGGGTCATTTTAACATCAAGTTTATCTTAACTACCTTAACAATTCCCCCTTTAATTTATAGGTTTTATAGAAATCATTTCTTGTATATGGTTCATCAACCATCTCATATCTTGAGATCTCACACTCCTCTCTTAGGCTACCATATGAGTACCCCTGTCACCCTTAGCAGCTATTCAAGTGGTCAATTCCATAACTTGATCATACATAACAGCTAGATGCAACATACAACATGTATCCCAATATAAGAGTTCTTACAACCACCTTGGGGAATACTTAGTGTTTATGCCTAGGCTTTACAACTTGGACCAAACAATCTAAGGTGTTCACTATTGCAACTCTCCATAAAAACTTGGCTCTTTCACCATACTTTGATGCCATGAACATAATTTGTATTCTTTCATACATGTAGCAAAATAACCTTTCGCTCGCTTCCCATACTTTTTAGCGCCTACATTTTATTGTACCTCCTTTTTGTTATTCTCACCTTGAATTAACTTTCGAAGAAAAAACACACTTACAAAAATCCATGCAATGTATATTGATTCAACTCTCAAATATGATATAAACATATTTGTCCATAATCTGAAATACCAAAACCACTCTTTAAACCTACCAACTCTAATATCATTTATTAATAAATATTTTTTCCTTCCATCAATTTAATACAAGTTAAAAATAATGGGAAACAATGAGGAACATAAAGAATGACGGCATGAAAACCAAGCGTAAATTAAATAGCATATATGAAGTCGGTATTTGATCGAGACCAATTAATTGGGAACATAACATCTGGTTTGGTGAAACGAATGATAATTCCTTCTTGGGCGTTGCACCAAGCGATAAGCAACACGGATGCGAAAGGTGAAGGTGAAGATAAGTCGAGCATCTGAAGGTTGCAAAGTGACGGGATTCTGGCAGGAGAGATGTCAGCATTCTCGACCTCTCATTGCTATCCTGGATTTAATTATGGATAAGCGGATTATAGTTTAGTTTCCAAATAATTATATCTATAAATTATTCAAGTTTAGTGTGTGGATTGTAATTTAGGGTTTAGGTGGAAGTGTCACAATTTGAACATATTCGCTGCAACAATGTCAACGTAGACCTACCTCGTGCAAAGAAACATAATGCTAAAAGGAGAGCAAGTTACACTTGGCACTTCTACATGGTTTGAAAAGCATACAGCATTAAGTAATCACTGGACCATATAACCCAAAAGAAGAAGTCGTCAAACGGCATCAGGGATAGGGATTGTGCGGAGAGTGGGGACACCGGGGAGTGAATCAACAAATGCTTTAAATTGAGTAGAGTCAGTGAGGGTATGTAAAGATTCCAGTAGATTTTTGACACAGGACTTTGAGTACGTATTCCAACGGGCTCACATCGCAGGAATAATATCCCACATGAAGTCGGGGCCACACGCAGCAATTCGAAGAGGATATCGAATCCTTTGAAGCAGCAGCTTTGCAAACCCTAACACGATAAGGTAAGGTAATCGAATCTTCTAACCCGCATAGTAAAAATCACATTCTTTTCTAACATGAATATCTTGCTTTAGTTTGTCGGTTGGAATTTGGTAACAGGCGTAGTCTTGATTCTCGCTGCATTAATAGGAAATCCGTAAAAAACGAGGCGGATGTTTTGATAAATGATGACGTGGCTGGTTTGGGCTGGCATTTCATGATTATGAAATTTTCCCACCCTGGGTAACATTTTCGACGCCCAGCGGTAGCTTTCTTTATCAAATCTTCTTTTTAGGACTTGCTGAACTTTCTGAAACACCACCTATATTAAAGCAGCCCGATGAAATAGAATGTTGAGGGAATTGAAAAGACATGCTCATTTTTCGGTTGGGAAGCTCGAAGAAAGACTCGAACTCACGACATAGTGTGAGGTTCCGTCGGAAAAAGAAGCTTTCAGACAGCTTTGTGGACCATCAAACAAACTCGTGGATCAACCTGGACAGAGGTTTGGTTCGTTCCTTTCTGAGCCCCTTCAACCTAACGTGTCCTCTTTTCATTATGATATTTCTTCTTTTATAAATGTTATTTGTTTAAATTTTTTTTAAAGAAATGTAATTGTTTTTAATAGAATTTTAAATTCTTATGAATTTAAAAAAAAAATTATGATGATGATGATAAATGTTTAGGAAGACCCAAGACTTAAAAAAAAAAATGTGATTCTTCAAAGATCTTATTTCTATGATAAAAAAGAAGGGAATAAGCAGTTCAAGATCACCATGGTTAGGTTGACTTAACATGTCAAGAGGATTGGAGGTGTGGTAAATGTTTGGGAAAGGAGAGCGGATGTGACGAAGGGCCTTGCAATCTAGTGGAGTTATAGTTAATGAAACTTTGTTGTCTGAGTTCTAGTCATGAATAGAGTAAGTAGGAGTTTAGATGAGTAGTTGTAATTGTTGTTAACTCATCTCTGAGTTAACTAGTCAATTTACTAAACATAGCCCCAATTATGCATGTAATTTGAATTACTTAATTGAGTGGAGGAAAAGGGCATCAATGTTATTGTATACTAGAGAGAGTACACAATTTTCACGTAGCAAGTGAGACATTCCTCTTGGGAATTGCGCAAGTAAATATGGCTTTTCCCTATTCTTTAGGAGCTAATTTCCTCAGGGGTTGCACAAGGAAATAGGGGCAAGTAGGAGGCCTATTTTGGCTAAGTATTTGCTAGAGAAAACTCAGCAGGCAGAGATCAATAGTGTAGATAAAGCTTCAATACTTGAAGTTGTCATTGTAATATATCATTTTTTCTCATCTAATATAATACAAACATAGAGGTTTTTCCCAGTTGGGTCCCAAGTAAATTGTGTTCATTTTGATTAAATGATTGCTTGTGCTTCTATTGATGTTTTCCTTTCCACAGATTGAGTAGAATAAATTTGTGTCTATTGTTTTTAGTCTGAATTCATTAGCAACTACAAATTTTGAGTTATTTCTACATGATATCAGAGCCACTGAAAACTATATAGAAACAAGATTCATAATCATCTCTCAAAGAAATTTCAAAGAGTGGATTTGTGGTGCAGATATTTTCTTCAGCGCAAGGACATTGTCCTTCTATGGATTGAGGCTTAAATATGCATTAGAGGGAACTTTGAATTTCATAGCTTGTAAAGACAAAATAGAAATTGTGCTAGATGACAATGGAGTATTAGAGTACACACAAACTAATATTCCAAAACTAGCAACATCAGATGCATAACAACTAGCTCAATGGAAGAAAGACACAACAAAAGAAAGGATGATTATCCTAGAGGGAGTTAAAGACCATGTGTTTGCGAGTTTGCATGGCAAACAAACTGCTTATGCAATGTGGAAAGCCCTCACAAAGTTATTCGAAAGCAGCAATGATGCGAGAAAATTGGCATTGAAAGATAAGCTCAGGAACATTGAATTCCGAAAAATGAAGCCATTGTTCAGTACCTATCCATATTCACTAAGGTCAAAGATGAAATTGGAGGAGTATGAGATATTGTGCCACCATTTAAGCTTTTGAACTTAGAACTCCTTGGTCTTCTGAAGTCTTAGCACAACTATCAAGAATCAGTTAATGGAAGAGACAAGTTTCCAAATTGGGAGAGACTCCGATCTGATTTGGTGCAGGATGAGATTAGAAGAAACACTAGAGATGGTGTCACATCCAAAGATGATGAGGAAGAAGATTGTGCTCTAGTTGGAAAAGGAAAGAAGGCATGAAGTGAGGCAAAATTCAACCGGAAACATGGCAAGAAGAAAAACCTCAGTAAATTTAAATGCTTTCACTGTCATGAGTATGGACATTATGCAGCCAAGTGTCCACAAAAGAAATCCAATAAAGAACCCGCAACAATAGCAGGAGGATATGCTCTCACATTGCAATTCAAGTTGGATTTCACCCTCATTGCTTGCATGTCAAGCATAGTAAGAGAGAGAGTGTGGTACTTGGACTCTGGTGCTTCATTTCATATGACAAGAAATAAGTAGTTCTTCTGTAGCTTAGAGGAGAAGAACCTACAATTACCTAAAGAATGTAATGTATGTTCCTGTTCTGAAGAAAAATCTAGTTTTTGTAGTTGTACTTGAAGACAAAGGATATGATGTGGTGTTTAGTAGAGGGAAGGAATTTTTAAAGCATGTTGTTATTGGACAAGCAAAACAATTTGGTGTTCAAGTTAAAAATCTCTACAAGTTATAGGTAGATTTTGCCATGTATGCACCCATACCTCCAGGAATGAGGTGGGGTGATGTAGAGCCTTAGTCCCAGATTTGCAAAGATTTGGGCAGGGTCCATAGAAGAGCATAAACAATTGCATTATACTCTTCTCATGGATAATTACCCTTGCTATATGAGCCCATGATATTTAGTAGCAGAAGGATCAATGTCAATTAACACTGTTAGATCTTGGGAGATAGTTGTAGCACATAGACACAATTGATTCAATATTTTGGATGCTTCTCAGTTGCAGTTGTTATAGTAGGAAAAACAACAATGATATGGAGTGTTAGTTGTGTTACATACATTCCCATAAAGGAGCAGGTTTGGGGATGTTCAAAACCCTTTTCTTGCTAAGAGAGAATGTTGAATTATAGAAAAAAAAGATTTCGTTTGACTTGTTCCTCAGTCAAATGGAGAAATTCAAATTTCCACATCAACAAGATGACTTGAGTTGCAATTAGAAGGAATAACATGGCCAAGTCACTCAGTTAAGTCATTCAATTCAAGTTTGTGGGAAAGAAGTAGAGTTGCGAATGAGTTGGTTGTTAAGATCTAGCAATCTAGTGCAGTTATAGTTAGTGAAACTCAGTTGTCTGAGCTCCTTTCATGAATAGAGTCCATATGAGTCCAATTGAGTAGTTGTAACTGTTAACTCACTCGTATCTCAATTAACTATTTAATTTACTAAAAATATCCCTAGGCATGCATGCAATTCAAATTTCCTAGTCGAGTGGAGGAAAAAGGCATTAATGTATTTATTATTGTATACGAGAGTGAATATAATTTGCATGTAGCAGGTGAAGCATTCCTCTTGGGAATTTTGCAAGCAAATAGGATCTTTCCTTATTCTTTAGGAGCTAATTTCCTCATAAATTGTGCAAGGAAAAAGGAGGAAGCATGAGGCCTAGTTTGGCTAAGTATTTTCTAGAGTAGACTCAGGAGAAAGAGATCAATATTGCAGTGTAGATAAAGCTTCAAGGATTGACGTTGTCATTGTAATAGATCATTTTTTCTCAGTTGATATAATACAAAGAGAGGAAGGGTTTTTCCCAGACGGGTTCCCTAGTAAAAATTGTGTTCACTGTGATTTAATGATTGTATGTGTCTCTATTGTATGTTTTTGTTTCTGCAGATTGAGTAGAAGAAATTTATGTCTATTTGTTTTAGTTTGAATTCATTAGCAGCTACAAATTTCAAGTTATTTCTACGAAAAACCCCTTATTAAGTCCTAAATATTGAGTGATTACATTTCTATTGTTGTATTGTTATGTAGGTTGGAATCCCCCATGGTCCCATTTTTTATAATCGTACCCCTTGTCTCTTATATATATAGTAAGGAAACATAGTTGTAGGATTATCAAATATTATCTTGTACATGGTATTCAATGTAAAAAGAGGGTTCTCCCTTGAAGAGGACTATAATTATTAGTTTCTTATCATTTTTACTGCACAAGTATAATAACATATCCTACCAAGATGGAGGTCATCATGAAGTGGATAATGCCTACTAATGTTTCTAAGGTTAAGAGTTTTTTTGGGGTAGCACAGTACCCGAGGAAATTCATAGCCTCATTTTCAATAATTGCGGCACCGCTCTGCGTTGTAACAATAAGTGGTAGGAGCTTCCAGTGGGGAAAAAATCAATAGAGGGCCTTTGAGAAGTTAGAGAAGAAGAATAATTTAGCACTAATTCTAGCATTACCAAGCTTGTATCAATCATTTGAAGGGGAGATAGAAGTGAGTGGGTATGCTATGGTAATGGTCTTCATGCAGGAAAGAAGTCATATGCTACCATTATGAAGTATTTCATGGGGTGGTTTTTAAATACCCTAACTATGAGAAGTAGTTATATGCCTTGGTGCAAGTTGTGAAGAAGCGGATGCACTATCTAATGGAAAAGGAGACAATAATCCACATAGATCGCTGACCACTATAGTACCTATATGGCTAAACTAAGTTATAATAGACAAGGCATTACAAGTGGAGAGGGATTCTACAACGGTTTCATTTAATGATCAAGTACAGGAAGGGTAGCACAAACAAGTTCGTCAACATGCTTTCAAGGCCACCCACATCAAATATGCACATGGAGCCATTCATTCATGATGCATATAAAGAGGCATATTCAAAGGATGAGGACTTCTAGGAGGTGCGTAAATCCAAATTCATATGCATGATGGTGATAGCATAATTGACTTCTGCATCCAAGATGGGTAACTTTATATCATTGATAAGTTATGTGTTCCCAAAGGTGAGTGATTACAGGTAATTAAAGAGACTCACACCTCTAAGGTTGCAGAGCACCTTGGTGTAGGGAAGATAGTGAAAAACTAGCAGAGGTGTGTATATTTGCCAAAGATGTTAGAAATGGTAACTAAGTTCATAAGAGGATGCATGCTTTGTTGTACCAACAAGCCTAGTAACAAGAAACAAGGTTTATACGATCCCTTTCCTATATCCACTCATCCTTGGGAAAGCATTTCCATTGACTTTGTGGGAGGTTTACCAACAACCAAAAAGGGAAATGACTACCTACTCATGGTATTTGACAGGTTCAGTAAAAATTGTGTTCTAATTCCCTATAAAAATACCATCAATGGGAAAGAAGCAATGAACTTGTTCTTTGGACATGTCTAGGTCCAATTTGGGAGAACAAGGAGTATTGTTTCAAACAGGGACACAATATTTCTTAGTGCATTTTGTAATAAATTGTGCAGAAATATGGGCACGAAGTTGAAGAGGTCTACAACATTCCATCCATAAACATATTGGAAAACATAAGTGGTCAACGAGGCTTTGGTGCAACTTTTGAGGGGGTACAATTAGAAATAGTTGAAGCCTTGGGACAAAGATCGGGTATATATACAACACTCTTGTAACACAGTGGTGCACACTTCTCTTGGAATGTCCCCATTTGAAACTTGTTTTGGATATTTTACACCTTCACTTTTGGTTGTTTCATATAGTTAGAAAGGAGGGAAGTGGGAGGATCTCACAAGGGATGCCTTAAGGGAAGAAAATTTTGTGGATAAGATTAGGAAAATCCATCTACAAGTATAGGAGACCCTGCAAAAGTCATAAGAAAAATATAAGGTCAAGATTTATCATCACAAAAAGGAGAGTTTGTTCAAGGTGAGAGACAAAGTGTGGTAGTAGTTGAACAATGAGACGTTATAGGGTCCTAGTAAGAAAAACAACACTCTTTAATATAGTCCCTTTGAGATACTAGAAAACGTGGGAGATAATTCCTATAGACTTAATATACCCACAATACATGTGCATTTATCAAGTGGTGAATCTAGAGAATCTAAAACCCTATGAGCCTTCCATGTTAGATGAGGAAGAGGAACATGTCTTACCTTTTGTTGAAGATTTAGCACCATATGCTCAGGTATAATTGACAGAAGATTCAATTTTATAGAAGAGGTTTAGAAATATAAGACATGGATAGCATGAACTTTGGTAGATTGGTTTGAAACGAAAAGTTCCAAGAAACGTTAATGGTACACCCAAGAGATTGTGGGGAAAAAATTCCTCACCTCATTCAACAAAAGCTTTTGAGGACCAAACGCCTCCCAAAATGGGGAAATATAATTTAGATTGGATCATTATATTATTTTTTCATCCATATTTATACTTTCAGAGTGGAAAAAGTGGAAGAATTAGCTCACAAGACCATGTTTACCAGTGGGTCCTATATTGGCAAATTAGGGTCTAAAACTTTATAAGAGCAGTTTGAGGTATCAAATGGCATTTTTTCTAGGTAAAAATTTACCCCTTGATCATAACATATTTTTGTGATATTTTACAAACAAACACATTTCTAATGGTGCAAGAATCACCGCAAACATACTCCACATGAAAAATTTACGCCTCTCAGAACTTGACCTTGTTGTTTTGACCACCATAATTCAAGAGGATGCCACATCAGCCCCCATTATTCATGGAAACGGGGCTAGGCATGTGATCATGGTGAATAAGACTCTAGAAGAGTCAATATTGTAACTCTAGTTAAGAGTTGAAGGAGTAAATCCTAACCACTAGTAGGCTATCATGTTGTGTTATAATGAGGCCACTAGGAGGGAAAGCGGTATTTTCCATTCAGTTCAAGGGCATTTTTTTCCACAGTTGAGCAACGAATCCAAGAGTGGAAAAGGAGAGAGATAATGGAGAGGATTTGTCCCTTTTAGTAGCCCACAAGACAAAGGCATCATTTCTTTGTATTTGCATCCACTTTTCCATTCAGAGAAGGAGAACGAAGCAACCTCGCCTTCCAGCTAGTTTTTCTCCCGAAAGGGTTTCCTAGGATATCTTGTGTTCTAATGGTTGTGAGTGATTTTGTTTTTGTCTCTTATTTATTTTCCAAGTTTTACATGTTGCATGCATGAAAATGTAACTTAATAAGCTCATAAGTCTAAGTAAAAATAATTTTCTTATTACATATTTAGATTTTTAAGTATAATTTTATTATGTTTGTTGTGATGAACTCTCTTATGGAATATCTACAATAGTTTATGGATCACTAGTCGATTATGTGTTTCGTTATAAGATTTCCATCAATGATAAAGGGGTATATTGTCGAACATATTTCCGTTAATGTTAAAGAGGTCATATGATCATTAATATTTTGATTGATGCGAAATAAGAATTCATAAAAGGTAGAATTTAAGGTAACAATAATAATAATAAAAAATTGACCTAAGCCATAGGATTAATTATGGTAGTGCTTTAATTTAATATGACACCAACTCACTCACATGCATAATTATATCTCTCCTATATGTAATACTATATAAAAGTACTACGGGTTTTCAAAGCCATAGGTTCTGTTATCAATCTAAAATTTCCCTATGGTTGTTATCTTGTGTCAAAAGAAATATTAGAGATAACCACAAACCTACTTTTGAGATTAGGATCTAACCTTCCTAATGCTCAGATAGGGCTCTCTCTTTATGATTTAACTTTGTTGAGTTAATTGATTTTAGGCTAGTTATTTAAGCTTGATTGGGTTTTGATATTGATTTGGTAGTGAAATCACTGACTTAGATGGATAGAGGGATGTCTTTCACCATTGGGCTATGCAGTCAAGTGTCAAGAAAACATGACTGAATCAAGTTCTCAAGATAATGTTCACAAGGCAAGGTAGTAGAGTAAATTCAAATATTTTAGGCTGGATGGTGACATGGTTTTTAATCGGTGTCAAGGAGCAGTTAAGGATTCCTCAAACCGGATAATGAGGGAAATGATAGAGGTCAATCGAAACTAGGGAGAAATGAAGGATTCCCTACTCTGGATATTAGAAGAAAACATTAAAATGAATAATTGTTCAAGATAGAGTGTACTTAAACAAATTCTGTAATAATATTCAAAGTATTTCATTCAATTTAGATAACATGCATGTATGTGAAACACATAAAAAGATAACAATTTGACAAATAGAAAATAATTCACTAAAGTGGCCCAACACATGGATCTTGTAATGCAATGCCTTTATTACTCAATCTAGTCTGTTGACTTCAAAAGTGGTACAATGAACCCTTAGGTTTCAGATCAATACAACTATAGAAATGTTTAGCAATCCACTCTTAATACTTCGAATTATGAGGTATTTATACAAAAATTTATTACAAAATATCCAAAACTGATTTAGGAATTATTCAAGGAAAAAGAAATATCTTCATCCAAGAAGATAGAGACAGATATGTAACTGATGCAAGTTGTCCCTCTTTTATTGTTTGCAGCTAGCTCTTCTTTGATATTACACTGCTTTTTCTCTTTTGTTGTTTGTCTTTCACGCTAACTGTTCTTTTACTTTGCCTTTTGACTAATACTCTTTGACTTAGTTGATCTGTTGCTTTTATTTCAATGCTCTGTATCCACTGTTTACCTTGCATTTTCACAGTAAATCATTTAATTTTTCCCAAGTCTCTGTATCTGGTAATTTAATATTTATCTTTCTTTTGTAGACTTCATCAACTTCTATGTATTTTGCAAAGGTGGCCTTGTTTACAAAAAGATGTTGTACCTCATGCTAGAGGTAAAAGAGGTTCTCAAAAGTTTGGTAAAGAACCTTTCCTATAGGCATCCCTTTCATAGAGGAACTATTAGCTTGCTCCTTTGCCACTTCCTTGATTCTCTTGTCATAGTCTTCATGTGGCATTAACCTGTCATTTATTACCAATGGATTAGGTAGACCTTTCTGCCTCAAAGCATAAAATTTGACCATGAACCTCCTTATAACTAGCTCCATGGTTTGGCATTTGTCCTCAAGCTGCATCATCAAGTTCCTCTTGGTGATTACCTTTTTCACCTCTAGTATAGAGCCAGTTCTGTCAGCTCTCCCAAGCTCCTGCAATTCATATTTATTCTTTCGGCCTTAACACTTTGAATTGCTTCACCAACCTCTTTGACTAAATCATTTTGTTCAAAGATAACTTGTATAGATGGCAAAATATCATTGGCAGAGTCAATGATATTGGCCCATAGTTTCTCTTTTGCTTGGGCAAGTGGTTCCTTCAATGTTAATTCCTTTTCTAAGTTCTTTATCCTCTCAGTCAACCTGTTTGACTTCTGTACTTCATTTTTATGCATGATTTGATCCAGTTTCTTCTCATCCTCTAGACTTTTTATCTGTTCTTTAAGTCTATTTATTTCAGTGGTCTGAATGGACATTTCCTTCATGGCTTTGACCAGTTTGCTTGCTTCATCACTTGGATGAGCAGTTGTTGTTGTTGAACCTATTGTTGATGTAATTGTTGATGCAGTTTAAAGTGTTGTAGCTATTGGAGCTGTTGGGGCCAATGAAGCTGCCAAAGTGGAAGGAAATTTTGTAATGACTATAGGGATAACAGTGGCAGCATTTGTCTTAATGTTGGCCTGTTTCAGTTGTATTAAATTGTCCAATTCATTCTCCATTTCTTTCAATTGAGCATTTAATTGAAGAATGAGATCCATCATTTCATCCTGCTAGGTTTGGCTCTCTAGGACCTCCTTGGTCTGTGGATGTTCAGTAGGAGGCAATTTTAATTGCTTCTTCAACGCAATAATATCCTTATTTTTCTTCTTTATGAGCTTTTATGCTACCTTGATGTCATTTGGATTATATCGAATCTCAATCACCAAGTCCTCTAGTGACTTGATTTTGTTATCCTTGGCCTGTGAGGATGCCTTTTCTATCTTAATCTGTGCTATGATGTTGTCTAGAGAACTTTGAAGTTTCTGCACAGTTATTGCTTTGTTAGTCATTGTCGAGTAAATCATTTCACCTGCCTGCTTATGAAATTCAATTTGATCAATAGGGTGAACATCCTTGGCCAAAAATTCAAACTCTGTCCTCCTATAATCTGCTGACATTTTAGGTTGTTGGACTGTAGGCTGCAAAAAGGTCATTTGCATTTTATCGGTTTTAATGTCAAACGCTGACATCAACCTCTTCTGATTGCTAGGAGTCTATTTGAAGTACTAGGCATATGTTTCAGTCTTCAATGCCTCATTCCTCAACTTGATTTCTTTGTACTTCTCTTTTATATCTTTCTCTTTATCCTTTGGTTTGCTGGATGAAGAGACTTCAATACTAAGTTGTTTTTCAATAATCTGAGTATTTGAGGTGGAAGGTTGATGAGTTTCCTCTGAAATTGCTAGAGCTGTATTCCTTTTAACCACTGTGTCAGTATCAATGATTTCAAATGTCTTAATGGTATTTTCTTGCTCATTTATAGGATTAAGTTTGGGCTTCTTCATGTACAGGATTTCAAACTTGTCATCTGTAGTATCCATTTTAGAGCTAGAACCTTCTTCCTTGGTTCTTTTTACATTTATGTCCTGCATGGTTGGAGTCTGTAAAATGGGACTAATACCCATTTGCTCCTGTAGGGTTGGAATCAACAGAAAAGAACTAGTATCTATCTGCTTTTCCACATCTATTAAGGTATTTTCCAACCACTCTGATTAGTTGGCATATTTTTCAATGTCTGGCCTGGACTTATGCATAAAAGGGCTTAATTTGAATTTGAGCCTCAATTTGTTTATGACTCCATTAGGGTCATACTGCCACATGAAACTGCTCCTGAACTTCATTTGCTGTAAAATTTTCTCTGCTTCTTTTCCAACTTCCCTATTATTACAAATAAAAGGGCCCAACTGGTTTTTTATCTTGCACTGTGTTTTCTTCCTAGTTGACAAAACATTGACCTCATCTGAGTTTATGATCTGCCTAAAATATTCTAATGCAAATATCCTCATGGGGAGATATCTAGGCAGCTTGTAGGGAGTAAGCTGGCATCCATATATCTTGATTTCAATGTGGTCCTGGTATAGATACTAGTCTCCTACTCTACTATTTTTAGACAACTGCAAAACTCCTTTTATCTCATCACTAATCCTAGGTTGATTACTACTGGTTAGCATATTTATAACTGTATGAACAAAGGAATCAATGAACTCCTTATAACTAAAAATAGTGGAATATTTTTGGATCAATGGTGTCTAAAATATGATAGGTCTTGGTTGGCCCTTAGTGTCCAATTTTTGGACGCTGACTGGAAACTTGTCTGACTGGAAATATAGGAACATGTGGAACAATACTGAAGAGTATTTGAATACTCTTTAATTTGGCAGTCTGATCACTTGATCATGGATTCTGTCTGCCAAGAACTAGGCAAAATTGAAAATTGCAGCAAAAGGCTTGGCTGGGCAAAAAATAGAGAGGAAAGCAAGTACAGGTTCATCTACAAATTCATCAGTAGTATACCCAAGGATACAAGACAACATGGTTACAATTTGTCTTGCCCTCTCAGAGCAAATGGTGGCAAAGTGTGGAGGACTGTCTGTAGGAGTATGAGACTCTTCTAGGATGAAATTCTGAAAGATTTGAGCCCTCTTGGGAAGGTCCAACTTTATGTAAAGTTCAAGTAGGTTTTCAATGGAAAATGGGGTTTTATTTGGGCCCAGCTGGACCTACAGCATTTGATTTATTGACTTTGCAGTGTTGAAAATGGCAACAAGAAATGCTAAATATAGAAGTGCTAAAAATAGAATTGTTATAAATAGCATTTCGGGATACATTCCAATTTTAGTTAGTCCTTGAACTAAAATTGAGAATTAAAATTCGAATTTGATCTTAGTAGTTGTTTGAAAAATAATTAATTAATTCATCTTGAGTTAATTAGTTGGAGAAAACTAAACATGAAGTCTATGTGAAGACATGCAACAATTATCCCTTTGATTGAGGAAGTTATCCCTTAATTAAGGAGATCAGGATGAGTTGTACTTTGAGTTGTAATTAGTTAGCTCAGTTAACTA
>APFE031253459.1:0-18989 GCA_000404065.3 Pinus taeda | reverse complement strand
CCTTAATTAAGGAGATCAGGATGAGTTGTACTTTGAGTTGTAATTAGTTAGCTCAGTTAACTAAGTTAAGTCCAGTTAGATCAGTTCCAACAGTTTGTGGAACAGATTGTGAGTTCAGTTAGTTAATGCATGCATGCATGTAACTAGTGTACTTCAGATAACTGAATATTCTCTCATAAATAACTCATGCATGTCAATTCAGTCAGAGACCTAGTTGAGATTAGAGGAAGGGACAATGTACTATTAGTTGCAGGAATATTCCCATGAGAATATCTCTTGCATGCAGAAGGAATTCATTCCTTGAGGATTGCGCAGTTATTTCTGAGTTTAGTGAGTTGTGTGAGAGGTGAATTCACACAGGTGGCAGCCAGAGGACCCAGGAGAAATTGTGCAAGGAAATAGGAGGCTTAGAGGACTGAAGGAAGGCATATGTTGTCTCTATTCAGTCTATGAGTAGCATTGGGGGATTGTACTGAGCGCTGGATAGCTTGTGAGCTAAAGCTTTGTGTAATCCAGAGATATTTTCCACTTGTATGATAATACAGATAGCGGGGTTTTTAGTTGAGGCTTTCCCCAGAGTATTCTTCTTTGTTCATGTGTGATTGATTTCTCATTCTCTGTTATATGTGTTATGTTTGATCTTGCTCAAAATCGATTAAGCTTCCGCAAGTTTGTTTGCAGAAGTAGATCAAGTATTTTGCTTTAGTATATTGCATTATCAAGTGATCTACAATGAGAAATTATACATGGTATTGGAGCAAAGGTGATCAAAGTGGAGAACAATATACAAAGAAGGGAGAAGTTCGAAGTTTGAAGTTCTTGATTATAGAAATCGAATTCTTATCACATCTCAAATTTTACCAATGGCGTTCAACGGTTTGAGACTTGAGTATGCCCTGGATGGGAGCTCGAATTATATAGCTTGGAAGGATCACATGGAAGTGGTATTAGAGGAAAATGGTTTGAATGACTTCATTGATCAAGAAGTCTCCAAGTCAGCAGCAACTAATGCCCAAGAATTGGCGGAATGGAAGAAATGTGTGGCTAGAGTGAGGAGGATCCTTCTGGAGGGAGTTCGAGACCACATTGTCTCGAGTCTCCATGGGAAGGAGACACCATTTTCAATGTGGAAAACATTGAAGGATCTATATCAGAACAACAACGATCAGAGGAAGTTGGCGCTGAAAGACAAGCTTCAGAAAATCAAGTATGAAAAGGGCGACATGATCTGTACATATCTGAACAATCTCACCACCTGCAAGGATGAGATTGGAAGTGTAGGAATCACAACAGCCGATGATGACATGGTGAGTCTTGCTCTCCTCGGTCTTCCTAAGAGCTGGCGTAGCTACCAAGACTCAGTAAATGGAAGAGAGAAACTTCCAGATTGGGAACGACTCTAGTCAGATCTGATACAGGAGGAGACAAGGAGAAGCACCAAAGAGGTTCTTCATCAAAGCATGATGATGAAGAAAATCTAGCCTTAGCGAGTAAGGTGAGGAAAGGGAAAGGGAAGGCTTCCCATTCCAAATCAAGTTATTCCCATGGTGAGAAGAAGATTGACAAATTGAAAGTGCAATGCTTTCATTGTCATGAGCTGAGCCATTATGCTACGAATTGTCCACAAAAGAAATCCAAGAAGGGATCCTTGAAAGGATCATATGGTGAGGCATTGGCCTTACAGTTTGAATTGGATTTGACCCTCATCGCATGCATGGTTTCATCGATGGTGGGTTGTGTTTGGTACCTGGACAATGGAGCCTCATTCCACATGACCGGCAAGAAGAGTTTATTCAGTACCTTGGAGGAGAAGGACCTACAGATGTGCATAAAGATGGGGGACGATGGAAAGTACCATGTTTCAGGTGAAGGAACAGTTGTGTTTTAGAGGGAGCATGGATCTCCTCTCACCCTTACTGATGTAAAGTATGTGCCTTGAATGAAGAAGAACCTGGTATATGCCGCTATGTTGGAAGACAAAGGCTATGATGTAGTATTTAGTAAAGGAAAGGCATTCCTGAGGCACATCGGCACTAGATAGACCAAGAGGATTGGGATTTGAGTAAAGAATCTCTACAAGTTGGAGGTAGATGACTGTGCTGCATTGAGTTCCAAAGCAGAGTTGGTGCAAAGCCAAGATATTGGCAAGCTATGGCATAGAAGATTGGGCCACTTGCACCATGGGGCCTTGAAGATCATGCAACAGATTTCTACCGGACTTCCCAAGGGTAAAATGGAGCAAGTGGATACATGCAAAGGTTGTACCTTGGGTAAGTATGCAAAATCGTCCTTTGAGGATTGAGACAGTCGAGCTAGAGCAATCCTGGAGCGAGTTCATATAGATGTGTGTGGACCATTCTCGACAACCTCCATCGCTAAACAAAGGTACTATGTTATTTTCATTGATGATTTTTCTCATAGATGTTGGATCTACTTCATGCAGAAGAAGGATCAAACCTTCTCAAGGTTTTGTGAGTTCAAAGCGTTGGTTGAGAAAGAATCTGGAAAGAAAATAAGCGCCTTGCGAAGCGACAATGGTAGAGAGTATGTCTCTCAACAGTTTAAGGACTTCTGTGTAGCAGACGGAATTAAACGGGAGTTGACAGCACCCCATAACCCACAGCAGAATGGGGTGGCCGAAAGGAAGAATAGAATGACTGTGGGAGCATCTCAGGCGATGCTGCATGACCAAGGCCTACCACTTCATTTGTGGGCTGAGGCATGCAATACAACAATATACTTGCAGAATAGAAGCCCGCATTGTATACTGGGGATGAAGACACCAGTGGAGGCTTTCTCCGAAAAGAGACCAGATGTGAGTCACTTCAGGATCTTTGGATCATCGATTTATTGCCATGTGACCAAAGATGCCCGGAAGAAGCTAGAGCCAACAACTGAGTTGGGGATACTTGTGGGGTACACTGATACACCCCACAACTATCGAGTGTTCTTGCCTACCAGTCAGAGGGCAGTGGTATGCAGAGATCTGAAGTTTGACGAGCAAAAGGCCATGCAAGTTTCCCTTGAGAGGGAGCTCAAGTTGCTGCCAGAGGAGGAACTTTTGGTTCCTAAGGAGGAGGAGCCTCAGACTGATGTGGAGTAGCCACATGCAGAGGATCCAAGAGTGGAGACATCCACTCATGCAGAGTCTTCTAGAGGTGGGAGGAAACGCTCAAGGGAAGTTGATAGATTGATGATGGATGCAAGAGAGGATGTGGGACAACCATCTTCTTAGCACAGGCAGAGGAGGTCACCTGAGCGGTACACTAGTTACATGGCCCTGGTAGGGGAGTGTTAAGAGACTGAACCATCTTCCTTCGAGGAAGCAGTGCAGCAGCCAATCTGGGTTGATGCTATGGTGGAGGAGTATGACTCCATAGTTTGAAACAGTGTTTGGGATGTTGTTCCAAGACCAGAGGACAAGTCAGTGGTGAGTTCCTAATGGCTTTACAAGGTAAAGCAAGCAACTAATGACAGTGTGGAGAAACATAAGGCAAGGTTTGTTTCCCGTGGTTTCTCACAGGTCAAGGGGATTGACTATGATGAGACTTTTTCTCCTGTAGCAAGGTACTCATCTATCATATCGATGTTGGCACTATCGGCACAGATGGGTTGGAAGATCCATTAGATGGATGTGAAGACTACTTTCCTCAATGGAAAGATTGAGGAAGAGGTGTACATAGAGCAGCCGGAAGGATTTGAGACCTTCGATCTTGAGTCGCATGTGTGCCAACTCAAGAGAGCTTTGTACAGGCTGAAGCACCACCTCATGCTTGGTACACCAGGATCGACAACAATTTCACCGGGTTGGGCTTCACAAAGAGTGAAGCAGATGCGAACCTATACCACATCATAGTAGAAGGTATGCAGTTGATCATTGTTCTTTATGTTGATCATCTGATATTAACAGGTGATGATTAGTTGATCATGTCTTGCAAGGAGGACCTTGCAAGAGAGTTCGAGATGAAAGACATGGGTCTCACGCACTAATTTCTAGGCATGGAAGTGTGGCAGAAGGATGGGGGAGTGTTTGTGTCTCAAGGCAAGTATGCCAATGAGATACTCAGGAGATTCCACATGGAGAAGTGCAAGCCCATGCAGACTCCTCTAGCAAGTAACTGGAGGAAGGAGGATGCTACTTCAGGTGAGGTAGTAGCTACTACTGTTTATCGGCAGCTTGTGGATTCATTGATGTATTTAGTGAACACACGACCAAATTTGTGCTTTGCGGTGAACTAGCTTAGTCAAGCTATGGTTCAACCTACCAAGCTGTTTTGGAAGGTAGTGAAGCATGTGCTGAGATACCTCAGAGGCACATCTCAATATGGATTATGGTACAATGGACATAGGGAGTGAATCTTCAGGGCTTCACAGATGCAGATTGGGCAGGGGGTCCATCAGATTAGAAGAGCACTTCGGAAGGAATTTTCAACCTTGGTTCAGCTACAGTTTCTTGGTACAAAAGGAAACATAGGTCAGTTGCACTTAGCTCAGCAGAGGTTAAATACATGGCCGCTAGTCTGGCAGCATGTGAGGCCATTTGGATGCGGAAAGTTGTAGTTGGATTGCTTGATCAGAGAATGGATCCAATTGTGATCTATTGCGATAATCAAAGTTGTATCAAACTCTCTGAGAATCCAGTGTTTCATGACAAGTCCAAGCACATCGATATCCAATATCATCATCTTTGAGATTGTGAGGTGAAGAGGATCATGTTGTTGCAGTATGTTTCGACTGAGGAGAAGGATGTAGATATTTTGACTAAGGCATTGTCAAAATGCAAATTCAAGTTCCACAGAGACAGGGTTGGGGTGACAAATAATCCCTTTCTTGTTGAGAGGGAGTGTTGAAAATGGCAACAAGAAATGATAAATATAGAAGTGCTAAAAATACAATTGTTATAAATAGCATTTCGGGATACATTCCAATTTTAGCTAGTCCCTGAACTAAAATTGAGAATTAAAATTCGAATTTGATCTTAGCAGTTGTTTGAAAAATAATTAATTAATTCATCTTGAGTTAATTAGTTTGAGAAAATCAAACATGAAGTCTATGTGAAGACATGCAACAGGTATCACTTTGATTGAGGAAGTTATCCCTTAATTAAGGAGATCAGGATGAGTTGTACTTTGAGTTGTAATTAGTTAGCTTAGTTAGCTGAGTTAAGTCCAGTTAGATTAGTTCCAATAGTTTTTGGAACTGATTGTGAGTTTAGTTAATGCATGCATGCATGTAACTAGTGTACTTCAGATAACTGAATATTCTCTCATAAATAACTCATGCATGTGAGTTCAGTCAGAGACCCAATTGGGATTAGAGGAAGGGACAATGTATTATCAGTTGCAGGAATATTCCCATGAGGATATCTCTTGCATGCAGAAGGAATTCATTCCTTGAGGATTGCACAGTTATTTATGAGTTGAGTGAGTTGTTTGAGAGGTGAATTCACACAAGTGGCAGCCTGAGGACCCAGGAAAAACTGCGCAAGGAAATATGAGACTTGGAGGACTAAAGGAAGGCATATGTTGTGTCTATTCAGTCTATCAGCAGCATTTATTGTACTGAGAGTTGGATAGCTTATGAGCTAAAGATTTGTGTAATCCGAAGATATTTTCCACTTGTACGATAATACATATAGTGGGGTTTTTAGATGAGGGTTTCCCCACAATATTCTTTTGTGTTCATGTGTGATTGATTTCTCATTCTCTGTTATATCTGTTCTATTTGATCTTGCTCAAAATCGATTAAGATTTTGCAAGTTTGTTTGTAGAAGTAGATCAAGTATTTTGCTTTAGTATATTGCATTATCAGGTGATCTATAGTGAGAATTTCTACATGCGGTAATGGTGAATAAAATCTGTTGGTCAGGAGAGACTATGGCTCTTTGACTTGGGATATAGCAAGCTCGGTAGAAATAGATGATTTTTGGGAACATGTATACCTGTGGGAACAAGTATTTGGGCAAATTTGATTCCAATATGCCATCATTCTGGTTAAGGAATTTATCTTTGCTCCAGCAGTGGAGTTTTAATAGATGGATAGAGGTGGATGTGTCTTTAATTTGGAAATCTCTGTCGGCCAATGGGAGGTGGTCAATGTCTAGGTGAGGGGTTTGCAGGGGTTTCTCATTTAGAATGCTCTGGGAAGCCATAATTTGGTTTAATCTATTTTAATTACTCTTTCTCTAGCTTTAGAAGTAGGGTTAAAATTTCTGGAATAGTGGGAACAGTCAATATAGTATGCAGGAAAGGGTTTCTTCATATGCATAGTGGGTTTCTTCAGTTTGCAAAGGTTTTTTAATTAATTCAGTTAATTATCCTTATATAAATAGTGTGCAAAGCTTAATTACAAGGCCATTCTAGTTCTTTCAAGAATACCTGGAAAAATGACGATTAGGTGGGCAGACAGGGTTCTGTGGTAGCAGTAGAGGTTTTTGAAGATTGAATTTTCTCTATGCTGCTTCAAGTTGTAGTCGGTAGGGTCTTCAGGTTGCAAATGGGTAGAAAATAGTTGAACAGAGTTCCGAGCGTTAGAACTAGTTGACAGAGGTGTTTGCAACAAAAATCAGTGAAAAGAGTGAAAATGGGGCTTTTTTGGTTTTTAACCAATAGTGGTTCAATTTGGGTGCGGGATTAACAAATGAATAATAGGCAGTTTCATTTTACGCGGGGAGGTGGTTTTATGCAATATCGCACCAATTTTAGATGGAGGGTGGTATTTTTTGAGAGCACGTGATACAACGTGGTGCTGCCACATAGCGAAACAGTGATCGGCCAAAACCACAAATCTCGCGTGCTTTTGGGATTTTAATTGTTGGACGATGGGAGCGCGCAATATGGATATGGGTCGTCGGATCTGGGAGTGTTTGATTGGAGGGCTATCGCGGGGTAGAGTTTCGAGGGCGAAGTTGGGATGTGGTTGGCGGGGCCTGGGGATAAATAATGTGGCGATTTTAATACATTCAAAGGTTTAGTGGGGGTCGGGGAATTATAATGTAGGGGGTTAAATACATAAAGCGGGACTATAGGTTATGGAATAACTTAGGATAAAGGGGTTTTAGTGGGTTTTTAAGGAAAAAGGGAAAATAATAAAGGGGACAGTATTATTTGTGATGGGAATGGTTTTGACACTAGGGAAAAGAGGTTTTGGGAAGGGGAAATGGGATGAAATCATGGGGAAAGTGAAATGGATGGGAGGGGATTTTACAAGGGGAAATGAAAAGAAATGGTGCTTAGAAATGAAGAAGGGGAAAAAGCATTAGGGAAAGAAAGGTAATGAAGGGGAAAATTAATAAAGGGTTTAGTGCAATGAGGGGTAATTAGTGAATAACCTTTAGTGAATGTCCTTTGCCTTTGATATTTCCTCCTGCACATAAAACATAAGATTAAGCATGATGAAGGTGCATTTGAGATGGAAACCTTGTATATTTCCAAAACTTCTTCTACCTATCCTTTATTTACCCTAGCATTTTCTCTTCATTCATTGGGTGCATTTGAGCTTGCTAACCCTTTATTTCTTTTTCTTTGATAAGCAAACTATCTAATTCTAACCTTATAATTTCCAATGGCTTAGATTAAACTGATGAGCTCATTATTATTCTCTACCTAACTACTGATCTGCCAATATCAAACAGTTTGGCTAGATCTTTATTCTCTATCTATCAACATGAAATTTAAAGCATGAACGAATCAAGATTAAACTATTTGATGATCATGGATTGTGGCATTTTTGACAAGCTGCACACAATATTATTTTGCAAAGTAAAGTAAAAAGGAGTGGCATTTTAATTTGCACACTTTCATGATCTATTCTTATCTTTTTTTTGTTGGGGTTCATATTTTATATCTTTTTGATCTTTTTCTTTCTTTTGGTCCTTTGATTATTCTTTTAGGACTTCACCCTCTTTACATCTTTTTTTTATTTTTAATATGGGAAAACATTTTGCAAAAAGCAAAAGTATGTACAATATTACAAGACTAATCATAGTCAATTCAAAATTATGAATCCTATTATTATAAGACCCTAACAGGTTCATAAACCACTATTGGTAAATTTCACTTTTATATTAGATAAATTCCTATTTATCGTAAGAGCATCCATTCCTTGGTTATCGGAGATAAGGTGGCATTAGGGAATAAACATATATTTATTATTTAAAAAAATTATGTGTCCTTCCAAATAGACATAACTCTCCATGAAGGGTCTCCGATAGATATAAATTCAAAAATATTTGGTGGGAAAGGTGTATGAGTGAAAATATAATATCTTTCTATATAAAGAACAACATTTTAATAGGAGACACACATGAGTGAAGATTCAATATCTTTTATATAAAAAGAGAGTTGCAGAAAAATAATATGTGTGTGTGTGAAGAAGTAGCAAGTAGACTTTTTGAAGGCAATGCAAATGTTCATCATTTTTGAAGAAGTTATATGCACTAAAGAAAAGTTGTAACTTGAAGGTTGGTGTTGGTCAAAAGAAAAGATTGGTGTCTCTTGCTAAGTTGGTGCTTAGTGGTGGGGATTGGTTACTCAAGTAGGTCGATGCCTAGAAATATCTATATTAGCAAGTCGATGCCTATGAATATTTGTAATAATAGGTTGGTTCTTACAAATATTTGTAACATTAGGTTGGTGCTTAGAAAAAGTTATAAAGAAAAGGTTATTTGTGTGGTTTTTCTCATGAAAGGATTTCCATGTAAATCTTGTGTTTTGTAGTTGATAGATTTTATGCATGATTGCATTATTATAGTGATTGAATTTAAATAAGTAAAACAATTTCTTATGTTTATTCACCCCCTCACTCTCGTGCTAATATAAGTGTGTTCTAAACAACAAGTATCTCTTAAAAAACAAGAAGGGGTTTGTAGAGACAACTTTGATACCATAAAAATATTTAAAAAAAATATACTTTAGGAACTATAAACAACTACAAAACTAAAACAAAATTTTCTACAAAGGATATAATGCACAAGATTTATTAAATCTGTCGTGTAGAAAATGTAAGAGTGTATTGCTATATATAGTAGTGAGAAAGGCTCAATGTATAGCAAACGTGTCACAACTAGGTAGATAGTTGCGCTTACATGAGCTTACAAATAATACAAGTTCCATGCATTGAAAATTACCTATGTGTTGGAAAGTAACTCTAACAGGAGAACCCATTCTATATTATCTTGAAGTGAGCCTACTACACATATGGTCTCTAATTGGGTTACGCTTGGTCTTCCTAAGATCACTCGATGTGTTATTGATCATGTTAATCTTTATGCAATCATCCAACATGATCTTCATTATATTGGATCACAAATGTGTCATAAAGTTACTTGGGTTCAATTCCTTAACCCATAAATTGATTAGGGTAATCTTAATTCATATATTTATTAAGAGATTTAGTCATTCCAAAATGAAGCAGCACCACCAGTTATGGCAAAGTTTTATGGTTGAAGTTTCTACCAACATAGTAAAACTATAACTTCCACTAAATTATTTTATCATAGAAAATAATTTTAAACAAAAAAAATAAATTTTTCCCAAATTAACTTTAAGCCTATCTATTTTACTATATCATATAATAACATTAAATATAGACAAAATATATAATATAATTAGCTAAAAGTATTACTTCAGAACTAAAACTATAAATTCAGAGATTCACTCAGGTTTAAATAAATAAAAAAAATTAACCATGCGAAAATAAAAAATATAAATTTCAATAACTTTTTTAATTTTGATTTTATATTTAATTTCATTTTAAGAATTTTAATTAAAACAAAATAATGATACTAATAAAATAATTAATTTTAACATGGGTTATATTATTATCATACACATTTTTATAAATTATTATATCACTCTAATTCATTTATTAAAGTTTCTCATTTTACTTTAATTTTGTTTAATCAATTATTTTAAAAATATATAAAATTTAAACACAAATTATTTAAGAATTTTTTTTTTGTTTAAGGAAAAGATAATTACATTCGACATAATTTCTATACCAAAAAACTAATTATATATATATAATTTGTACCCCAATACATTTGTCATTTAAATTTATTTATAAGTTTGAATATGAAATTATTAAATTTCTAAATCTTTTCTATTTATTACCTTAAATACAACATTTTATTTTATAATAATTGAATTTTTTTAGTAATATAAATTAATGGTTACAAGAATTTTCACCTCTATGGTTGTTATTTAGGATTTTATTATTATTGAATGTTATTTTTAAATTAAATTTATAAACTAATTAAAATTAAATTAATTAATATAATATTAATGGACATGTTGGATTAAATCCAATTTCACAATTAACACAAAAATAAATATAAATATATGATAAATTTAGATAATTTACCTAATATGGGTTATATTTACACGAATTTGTATTACGTCGTAAGACATTCCTATGGGAAGAAATCCCCTAGGTTGCCACTTTGTACCTTTTCGCACCCTTCGATTGATTGTTAGATGATTGAAGGAATTTTGGCAATAAGATCCCACCACCGACAAGGGACAATTGCTTAAAATATCAATCGCCTCAATCATGAGCTGATTTCTAACTGCCACAATTGTGAGCCTGCAAAACCCATTTCAACTATTTTGGTTTTCTCGAAACTACTCGAAAAAAGTTTTATACATGAAATTTGTTATAAGTGAAGGGGATGGGAGATGTTAGAAGCAAGGTTTCATCGTCCATTATTGACTCTACGTCACCATCATGTGTTAATAAATGCCATGGGTGCACTTCTTGTAACCCTGTGCAGTGAGCCACCGCTCCAAAAAGTGGAGAATCATATCCCGTGGTGTGGAAATGTAAATGCAGAAAACAAATATTTAACCCATCATATCTCCTCCTATTTGAGATCTCATAGAATTGTTCGACTGACCGTCGCCTTTACATAAATGAGAGACCATGGAATGTCTTCCTACTTAATAAATTTCTATGTTTGAACTAACGAGACTTGCCACTTCTTTTTGCAGAAAGAGATTTACTTGTTGTTGGTCCTAGATATATTTAAATTGATTCGTTCTCTTGTTGGCTATTTGCTCCTAGAAATTGAATGTCACAGAACATTGCTCTGTCAATAAACTTATATATGTTGGTGATTTTGTCTATTGTTTTCAATAAGGACCATGTGTTTTAATGATTGCATTTTGTTATGTTTCAAACTGTATGTCTTAGGAACTAAATTGTGGTACATGTTTTCCATGCTTATTATACTAAATTGTAGTTTTCCCTTCCCATCCGTTAGCAGCAATGCAAAAGAATGATATTAAGATAATATTTTTATAAAGGAAATTATGTTGTAGATGGAGTTGACATTGAGCATTTAAGGTTATTTTAGTAGGTTTTTAGTTTACAGTTATAGTAAGGATTAGGAGACCATCATAGTTTACATGATAATCCAAATATCGAGTGAGTAAAACTTGTGAAAAATGACTATGTTTGTTAAATGGCTAATATTCATTAGCACATCTAAGTGGTTAACCAATATTGCATTACAAAATCTTAGTGAAAAAACTATTTGGATGGATCTACATCTTGGCAATGGTGATAGTTAAGTGATATTTTGAAACCTTATGGACTCCAAATTTGTATATGTGGGTTTTCTCCAACAATCCTTTTATAAGGGCTAAAGTCCACTTTTCAGAGGCACTCAAGGCTGATTTGCACTTCTTTGAGAGGAGAGAAGATTCTTCATGTTTTGTTATAGGAGCTGTTATTTAGATTAGGATTTCAATTATTATAATATGGGTATGTCATAAGCAACACTTAACAACTTGAAAATCCAAATTTGGAATCGCAAAGGAAGCTTGACAATGGGTTTTAGTAAGATTGGTCAAAATTGGTCAAAACAATGAAAACACTGATTTTATGGCCCATGGAGTTCATCTTAGAAAGAAAAGGACCTACATGGATTGGTATGAATTCATGATATCTCTAGGTCAACTATTGGTAGAATTGGAGGCAATTGTCCTTCAAATCTGGTGCCATGAAATGTCAATTTTCCTTGGATAAATTTTCTTATCTTCTTAAAAGGTGGTATCTGTTTTGTTCCATTAAAGTGGTCCAAAAATGAACTTGAAAGATCGTCTTTTTGGGTCTTATGAATTTCAAAGTATCGTTTTGTCTTTGACGTTATGATTTTCCATGATCTTTTGCAATTCAGCATCCTCCAATTGTAGGAGAGCATGTGATCCCCAATAATGAACAGAAATGGATGCCATCTCTTGGCATGGACCTGTTTTCTTTAAGGGGAAGCATAAATAAGCATGATTAAGGTTTATCTGAACTTGTCTTCATGGTGGAATGTGAAATGTTGTTAGGTTTGTTGCATTCTATATATGGATGTTATGGAGTAGTAATATGTGTTAATCATTTTTCTAATAAAATTTAGTGATTGCAACTGATTTCTTCACATTCATTTACTATGTGAAGTATTAAAAAAAAAAAAACCTAGAAAGACTACATTCAATACACAGATATTTTTTCAAACATCAAAATAGTTTCTCCTTATTCCATGGTTGACTTTCTAAGCTTATATCAATGTCTTGGTTGCAGTAGAAAATCACTTTTTCATGAGATGTGAGGTTGTGTCAGAGTATCTTGAAAAACTAATCTCATCTATAAGTTTTACATTAAAATGTTCTCGAAGCATACTTCGTTATTCCTTAATTTACCCATTATCCATCTTCTTAATAGGCATGATTATGTGTTGCAATGAATGCTTTCATATTGGTTTTGAAATAACGAACTTGTCATCGCCTTATGCATAAATGAGAGACCATGGAATGTCTTTCTACTTAATAAATTTCTATATTTGAAATAACACACTTATCGTCACCTTTTGCAAAAGTGAGAGACCATGGAATGTCTTTCTGCTTAATAAATTTCTATGTTTGAAATAATGGACTTGTCACTGCCTTTTGCAGAAATGAGAGACCGTAGAATGTCTTAATACTTAATAAATCTCTATGTTTGAATAACGAAATTACCACTGCCTTTTGAAATAATAGAATTACCGTCATCTTTTGCAGAAATGAGAGACCATAGAAGGTCTTTCCACTTAATAAATTTATATGTTTGAAATAACGAACTTAGTTTGTAGCATTAATGGATTACGCTGAACTTTGAAGACTAATGGTTCCATTAGTTTTTTCTTAACTGTTTTGTTAGTTTATACCTCCATCTATTAACAAAAATAACCATACGTTACATGCTTAAATAAGGATTTATCTAATAGAAGCATTATTTTGATTAATTTCATTCAACATTCGAAAAATACTTTTTTCCCTTCTTGTCTACACTTTGTAGTTCGTTTTGATTCTCTACTACTGGTGATAGATTATCAAGTACAAACCCTATATTAACAACTTCAAAATTTTCTATGTTAATTATTCTAAAGCCAACGAAAAGGACTATAGGGAATTCGATGCATCTATTTTAAACATGTCTTTTACCAATTATGTCTCCATCTGCAAACAACTTAATCCTTGAATAATTTTCCCCTCCTTTGAAATCCCAAGCTATTTTGTCTTCTTAATGTCAGATGTTGCTAAGGCAAACAATGAAAAACAACCCAAATATTATTTTGTAAGGAGTTACCAAGTCTTTGGGTTGAATAATTATGATTCTTAGCAAGATGTAAGCATTTTAGTGGGGCCTGAGATGTGTTCTCACTTTTTCCTAGCTCCTAAAAGTTGAAGTAGTTGCAACGGTTAAAAGTAAAATAGTTATGCCATTTGAAGTCGTAGAGAATAACTATTTACTCCTCAAACTTGGCACCTAATCCAAAGGAAGTATTTTCTTTGTGGCGAGTTCACTTGGGGAGGGATATAAGAATGGATAAAACTTATCTACAAGAACAAGCCCTAGGCCCCGCAGTCACTAAATGAAAAAACTTATTATTAAACCAAATGCCCCATTGCACTTCGCAAGCCCTGAGTCTTCGAGTTACTAGTTTGAAAACCTTATTCTGACACCAAATGCCCTATTGCACTTCTTTTGAAGATGTGCGAATATTTGTAAAGTTGCCAAAACAAAATTAATTTAAATTTTAAAAAGAAGAGGGTTTGTAAGAAAGTGAGATTTCAACTATTTTGGCTTTCTGCACTAAATTTCTCCTCTACTTAATGGGTATTTGTAATCCAAAACAATGTTATTGTAGGCAGGTGTCTAGTAAACCCCTAGCGAGAAAATTGTTGTTCTCAATGATTGAAGTTTGATATTTGTAGCCTTGATATGGATTAGCCTATTATTAGCAAGTCATCCTCCATTTTCACATTGATTAATGTATATTGAATAGTTAGTTACAAATATGAAATCATACATCAAATAAAAAAAATGCTATCAAAAGGCAAGAAACTCAACTCTAGATTTTGATTGATTTGAGAAGTGTTGTGCCTAGCAGTGCCATTGATGGCAGAAACAAATTCATACCATTATAATTGATCACTTTGCATGTGTTATAATATCTTTCATATTAACTTATTGAAGCAAGATATCTACAACTGATATCCGATTAACAAAAATGTTTGCAAATTTTCTTCACAGGATAATAGATGATCCCCAGGTGGAGAGAGAAATGGAGAAGCAAATTGGGTGCATGGCAAGATTTCTCTAGTTGTTTGATAGAAACCAAATTCTTATTGGCTGACGGTTCTATGGACCAAAAAGACTTGCTACAACTCGATCACCATCTAGTAGCCCTAGACTTGACACTAGTGCAAATACCAATTATGTTCAAAATGTGGTATCACTATGCACATATTTTCTAAAAAAAAATTGTGTTTTTTTGTGCTTAAAGAGTTGCATAGATTTAGATTTTGTTTGATAAATACCAAAACACTAATTATCTGTATCTCACTAGCTAGCTTAGAGGTAAGGTACTTTAGAACCTTTTATTTATCCCCATCAATGAAAATTCCTTAAGCTTATGGTATTGAAAAAAACCAATTATGAAACCAATCTATTAATGTATCATAAACTCCCACAAATGGACTTGTTTTGAGTTGATTCATTCATTAGTATAGAGTGAGAATCATATTGCATGCTTGAAGTCCTTAAATATTTTGAATGAAATTTGAATTCTAGGGATTTTCTCAGCATTTCGGTTCAATATCTTATGATGTGTCTGAGTGAACAAGTGGGTTCTATCATTTATGTTAAAATCAACTTACAAAATGCCTACTAGGAAGTCAATTTAAAGATTCGCTAATATACAACATGCAATATGAATCATCCTCATTATAGAGTAAATGATATGGATGCTAATTGAAGTCCTTTTTCTTTGTCCAAACTACAGATGAGCCACGATATTCAGGGACCCTCATTTGATTCCTCTAGCTATTCAAATGCATCTTCAAGAGCATCTTCTATGGACTACAATGAGAAAATTTGACAACATGTTCCTTCCAAATAACATATGACCTCTCAAATTCCTGGAATAGCTAGAACGACTTTCCAATCCAAAGCAAGTGAGAATTCGATGATGCATTCCACCAAGAAAAAAATGCTAAATTGTCACAAGCTTGCGAAACTTCCAGGGGTGTGATTTCTTCAAGAGAACAACCAAGGTTCTCTCTTGATTCATCAAGGCATTCACTTGATATCAAAGATGTAGAAATTTAAAAGATGGACATAGGAATGTAGTACTTGCTTTAATTATTGGAGCATTTGGATATAATTTCAAGTGTACCACAAAGAGGGAGCTCCTTGTGATTGTTTAGTCTCATTTTCTTACTTCAGATAATCTTAGTGTGACTATAAAAGTTAAGAGACAAAATTAATCTAATAGTGTAGGGACAGGTACGGAAACACCATAATTAACATGGCATCCATGCTGGACATTAATAATCTTTATCCTAACAATTTAAGAGAATGTAAAGGGGATTAATAACAATGATTGAAGTGTTATTGTTTATTACATATTTTATTAATGATGTGTGGAACTCTATCTTGAATATAAAATCCAATTTTGTTCTTAATGTGAGTTCCATATTATGTTATCAACTTACGACGTTTCCTTTGCAACATCTGGTGCAATTGCTAGTTATGTTATTTACAAATTTATGGGTCATTTTAACATCAAGTTTATCTTAACTACCTTAACAATTCCCCCTTGAATTCATGGGTTTTATAGAAACCATTTCTTGTATATGATTTATCAATCATTTCATATCTTGAGATATCCCCTCTTAGGCTACGATATGAGTACACATGTCACCCTCAGCACCTATTCAAGTGGTTCATTTCACAACTTGATTGTACATAACTAGGTGTAGCATACAACATGTATCCCTATATAAAAGGACTCACAACCACCTCGGGGAGTAGTTAGTGCTTATGGCTAAGCTTTACAACTTGGACCAAACAAGTGTTCACTGTTGTAACTCTCCATAAAATATTAACTCTTTCAGCATATTTTGACGCCATTAACATCGTCTATATTCTTTCATACCTATAACAAAATAACCTTTTTCTCACTACTCATATTTTTGAAAACCTTTTATTATACCTCTTTTGTGTTATTCTCACCTTAAATTAACCTTCCAACATTTGGAAAAAATTATACTTCAAAAATCCATCCATGCAATATATTGATTCAACTCTCAAATATAATATATAATCATATTATCCATAATTTGAAATACGAAAACCACTCTTTAAACTTACCAACACTAATATCATTTATTAATAAATATTTTTCCTTGCATATAAGTTAAAGATATGGGATACAGGTTAAAACCAATAAAAATTTAATTTTGATGATAGATTGTTTGCACATTATACTAAAGAGTTGTATTTTTGGAAGTTTTTCTCGTGGGTTTTTCCAGTTTAATTTCTCTAAAATCAGGAATTTATTGAAATCACAAGCTTGACAGGTAACCCCTGCAAACGAAGTGCCCTAGGGGTTTTTCAGGGTGAAATATCCATACATACAACTAAAAAACCAGTTTGAATAACACAAATCAACATTTCACTTCATTTTTTTCCGCCAGATTCGACCACTCGAAAATCCAAAAATCACAAAAAAAATCTTATACTAAACTGTAAAATGAACCTCTAAACTCAATAAATAAAAATTATGATCTAATTTCTAAATAATTATATCTATAAATTATTAGAGCTTAATGTGTGGTTTGTAATTTAGGGTTTAGGTGGAGCTGTCACAATTTGCACATATTCGCTGTAACAATATCAACGTAGACCTACCTCGTGCAAATAAACATAATGCTAACAGAGAGCAAGTTACACTTGGCATTTCGACATAGTTTTGAAAAGAACGTCCGCATACCATGAAGGCCAGGTGTAACCATGAGACCATATAACCCCAAAATATGTTAAAGCAGTCAACAGCATTGGGGATTGTGTGGAGAGAGGGAGTGAAGCAACAAATGCTTTAAATTGAGTAGAGTTAATCACGGAAGGTAAAGATTCCAGTAGCTTTTTTGACACGGGACTTTCACTAATTATTCCGACGGCCGAGGCTCACATCGCATTCTTTTATTTGGCCCTCACTAGAATCGTATCCCACATGAAGTCGGCGGCAGACGCAGCAATTCGGAGACGGGGCGAAGGTCAAATTACGCGGACTTCGAATCCTTTGAAGCAGCTTTGCAAATCCTAACACGATAAGGTAAGGTAATCCAATCTTCTATCCCTCACAGAAAACAATGACATTCCTTTCTAACATGAGTTTCTTGCTTGGGTGGATCGGTTGGAGCTTCGTAACAGGCCTACTTCTGATTCTCACTGAATTAATAAGAAAGCGGTAAAAAGCGATGCGGCTGATTTGATAAATGATGACTTGGATGGTTTGGGCAGGCATTTCATGATCATGAAGCTTTTGAAATTGACCTGCTATTTTTCGATGATGGATATTTAGGCGATTTAATATTCTGAATTATTTTCCTGAAATTCATTGTATATTTACGCCCGCGCTTGTACCCACCCTGCGTAACAGCTTCGCCGCCCAGCGGTAGCTTTCTTTATCCAAATCTTGGGACTCGCTGAACTTTCTGAAACACCGCCTATATTATAGCAGGCCGATTAAATAGAATGTTGGACGGAATTGAAAAGACATGCCACATCTTTCGGTCGGAAAGCTCGAAGAAAGACTCGAACTGACGACATAGTGTGAGGTCCCGTTGGGAAATAAAGATTTCAGAGAGCGCAGTGGACCATCAAACAAACTGGTGGCCCAGCCTGGACAGAGGTTTGGTCCGTTCCCTTCTGAGCCCCTTCACCATGACGTGTCCTCTTTTCATTATGACTTTCCTTCTTCTTTTATAAATGTCATTTCTTTTCTTCTTTTATAAATGTCATTTCTTTAATATCTTTTTGTTAAGAAATATAATTTTTTTTAATAAAAGAAGAAAAGAAATCATCATCATCTCTCTGTCGAAAACACTTTGACAACTTGTTGTGCATCATCATGCTCGGTTGCACACAAGTACGTACCGCTACACTCCTCTGCATAGCACCAAACTCTGTAGCACAACTCCATGCACCAATGGATACCAATGCACATTGCCATGCACCCATGTACCATAGGGAATCCCATATGCGCCTATGCATCCACTACATTGCTAGTACACCCACCATGAAGTGATCTAATCCTCCTCATGTGCCCTGGTAAACCTGAGCATCCTAACTCCACATTTGCTAGAGGGGATATCTTTGTTGTGCCGATCCTTGGTGACTCATGTTCCCAATACCCCAATGGGAGAACATCATCTCCATACAATGCCCAATCTGGTGGCCTACCCATGCCACCTCTTCCCACCAGC
Source organism: Pinus taeda (assembly GCA_000404065.3). Classification (NCBI taxonomy): domain Eukaryota; kingdom Viridiplantae; phylum Streptophyta; class Pinopsida; order Pinales; family Pinaceae; genus Pinus; species Pinus taeda. The sequence goes on along the minus strand of APFE031253459.1, from coordinate 189 downwards.
GCCCACCAGAGAATGCTAATCATCTTGTGACCCAATACACAACAAACATGCCAATACAATCCATGGAGCCTTCTCACAAACCACGTGTCTGCTAGTGCCGAACAGAACTCCCCTAAGGAGTGTATGTGCTTAGTCACTGGGTCGACTACCTCATCAATGCTATAACCATCCCGCATGTCTGATATCGGA